>JANZLD010000001.1:37778189-37804361 GCA_026413575.1 Erythroxylum carthagenense | reverse complement strand
AGTATTGCTAAATGATAGTAATTCCTATAACTGCAAAGATTTACTACTGTTTACTGCTTGTTCCGCGCGAATGTGTATTAACTGAAACTGCTTCCTTTTAACGTGGAATGTATTTGAAAAAAAAATTTGTATACCGAGTTTTACTGACTGATGTAGTACACCACCCTTGTGAGACACGGACTCGGATATCACCAATGATATCGGGTTCGGGTCACGTGGGAGTGGGGTGTTACAATATACTTGTGAATTATTTCCCTTAAGAATGAGGTCATCCACATAAATGCATACAAAAAATATCATCTTTCTTTTTGTTTAACGTAAAGTGCATATTCATGAACGCATGTTGAAAAACCATTCTCATAAAGATTTTTATCGAGGTGACTATACCAAGCTCGTAGCACTTGTTTAAGGCTATATAGTGCCTTCTTCAATTTAGCACCTCATCTTGATGGCCTTTATCTATAAATCCTTTAAGTTGTTCCACGTATACTTCTTCTTTAAGAGCACCATTTAGAAAGGCTAAATTCACATCTATTTGATGTTGTCCACCAATTTTGGGCTGTAAGAATGACCAATAACCGTATTGTCTCTAAGCAAGTAACATGAGACAATACCTTTTCATAATCCACATTGTACTTTTATTTATAACCCTTTGCAACTAATCTCGCCTTATACCTATCAGTTTCTCCTTTCACATTTTGCTTTAGCTTATAAACCCATTTAATGCTAATTGATTGATAACTATTTGGTAGTGTAACAAACTCCAAAGTGTCATTTTTCTCAATGGAATGAATTTCTTCTTTCATGACTTGTAACCATTTCTTATCTCTAATAGCCTCTTCAAAACTGAAATATTCATCTTATGGAAATAAAAAAAAATTCTCACTGTCTATTCTTTCAGTAGCATCGTAAAGATCTCTTATGCTTCAAAATCTTTGAGATTATTTGCTTGAGCTTGTTGAGGAATAAGTTGGTGTGGAAGGAGTTGAACTCTAACCTTTAGTTTCTTGACCCTTATTCTTATCTTCTCATAAATATGAAAGAAAACTATATATTTCTTATTCTTGAATACTCTAATCCCATAAGCATCTTCCTTAAACTCCACATCTCTATTAATCATAACTTTCATATAAACGGAGTTGAAACATGTTTACCTTTTGGAGTTCTCAGCATAGCCAATAAATACCATCTTCTTGCTCCTATCATCAAGTTTTGTCCTTTCTTATTCATACATATGAACATAACTAATAGATCTAAAAACTCTTAGTGCCTCACATTTGGCTTCCATTCACTCCATACTTCTTGAGGGGTTATTGTCTCCAAACTCCTTCTAGGTGAATAGTTTGAGAGATAAATCACACATGTAATTGCCTCGACCCAAAACTCCTTAAGCCTATTCTTACGTTTTAGCATTGTCCTCACCATGTTAAGAATTGTTTTATTCTTTCTCTCTGTGACCTAATTTTGTTATGGTGCTTTTAGGATCATCATAGGACATCGAATACCATTTTCCTCACAAAATACCTTAAATTCATTAGAAGTGAACTCTCCACCTATATCGATTCTTAAATCTTTAATTTTATATCCACTTTCTTTTTCAGCAAGAAGCTATAATTTTTTAAATGTCTCAAAAACATCACTCTTATTCTTCAAACGTAAACCCACATCTTCCTCGTTTAATCATCAATGAAGAGCAAAATATATGAGCACTTAACGAAAGAATGTGACTTGATATGACCACACATATCTACATGCACAAGTTGTAGAGGTTTGGTTGCTCATGAAAGTCACACCTTTAGAAAGCTCTTTCTTACATATTTTCTAAGTAGACATGCCTTACACAATTGATTCAAGTGATTGATTTTGGGAACTCCTTCAACCATAATTTTTTGCTTCTAGCATTTTAAGCCCTTGAAAGTTAAGGTGACCAAATCTTATATACCAAATCCATAAAGGATCCTTGACACAAGCTTGTAAATACTTTGCTTTTGTCATTTTCACATTTAACATGAACATTAGGTTCTTTGTCATGGAAACTTTAGCAACAAGTCGATCATCTTGATTTAAAAGCCATAAATAATTGTTTTCCATTTTCACTTTGTGCCCTCTCTCTAAAAGTTAGCTGATGCTTAAAATATTACTCTTCATTTTTGGGATGTAGCAGACATTGTGGAGAAGTTTATGGTCTCTATCTTTTGTGACCAAAATTACCTAGTATTTTCTCTTAATCTCCACCTTTATATCATCTTCAAAACAAATGTTCTTAATCATTTTTGTATCTAACTCTACAAATTTGTTTTTGTCTCCTATCATGTGGTTGCTTGCGTCATTGTTAAAAGACCATGTGATAACTTTTTCTATGAAGCCTTCATTTTGAGAAAACAAAAGAGTATTACCTTCCACCTTTTTATGTTTGATAAAGTTTGTCTCCTCATCACAACACTTAGTTTGACATTCCCAAGAATAATGACTATTTTTTCACATGCATAACACTCTAGTTGGATTTTATCCTTTCTTCAATTATTATTTATTCCTTGTTCATGACCTCTTTAAGAACTCCTGTTTTCACCTTTATGAAATGAATTTTGCTCACCTTTTCCTTGACTACAACCATGGCCCTGACCACAACCTCGGCCTCTACCACAACCTTGACCTCTTCCCCCTTTATCATTTCCCTTATAATTAAAGGAAAATTTTGCTTTTAAAAATTGCTACACCAATTCTTGTTAGGTCCTCTTCATTCTTTCTTCGTGAGCTAACAATGATCCATTTAAATTTGTTAGTGGTCCTAGATTCTATATCCTTTGATTCTTCGATTGCCACTACCACATGATTGAATTTTATGTTGAGAGAGTGCAAAATCTTCTATACTTCTCCTACATCTTTCATCTTTTTATCGAGTCACCTCATTTAATTCACCACTGTCAATACTTGAGTAAAATAATTTGCTATGGACTCATTATCCTTCATCAAAATCAACTCAAAATTAGCCCTTAGAGTCTTCTTCATCCTATCAACTCCGACCATGGAAGTTTTTACAATTTTCCATACATCCTTAGCTCTTGTCACATTGTCTATCTTGTCAAACGTGTCATCATCTAACAAGCATCTAAATATTCATTTAAGTATTTCTATACTTTAGTCTATATGATTGACACCTTTTTTCATGAGGAAAAATATAATGTGTGCTAATCTTTTTATGTTTTATTAATATATAATCTTATTAAAATGATTACTAGGAATAATGCATAAATTCAATACGAATCTCATAATCATAATCCCATTATATTTTCACTTCCATTGGACATTTATTTAATGGCCTTTATCATATATACACATACACATACACATACAAATATACATAATAAAGAATATTTTCAAATAATTATGTCATTAATCTATAATTAATTAATTAGCTATATGCCATAAAGGAACATAACCAATTAAAGCTCCTTAATTACACAGTTGCACCTTCTTGTGCGATGGTCCACCATTTGAGCCACCATAAATCGCAACAACACCACCATGACAAAGTCTAAAGCTACAATCACACACCTTGCCTTCTCTCTTCCTCTCTTTCGCTTTGTTTTCCCACCTCTCTACTATAAGTGTCCTTTCTTCCTTTTTTTGTGGATGTGAGATATTATTTATGTTAAGCTTTTGTGACATATGGGATATCGACATATGAGGATGAACAGAGTTGATTTAGTCTAATTAGTTACAGTTTCCACGAAGCAAATTATCCTACTGGGTCACCAATGACAAGACTTGTCAATGCCTGATAGCCAAAGTTGAAATTTTGGGGGCAGAGACTAATCAACCATCTCATTGGAGCCACATCTTATATGCAAGATTTTCATCAATTATGCTCATAAATTTCTACGTAATAATTTCACAAACTTTCTTTTTGGATTAATAAACAAGAATTATAGGTTATTCCTGCTTCGGATTGAGCACCTGCTACATCTAATATAATTTAAACCTCCTTACTTGGGTTTTCATCAACAATCAAAATCACTTTAATTATTTTCTTCAACTCTCTCACGAAAATCAATCTCCACTAGCAATGACGGAGCTAGGAATTTAAGATAGGAGAACCCAAATAAAATATAGATTTCACAAAATAATGGATGTAGTAAGCACAAGAATTATCCTTCAAAATTAGACTTTTAAGATCTTAAAATTCACCTCGCATATTACTAGCTCTGTCATAGCCTTGAATTCTCAAGCTAGCAAAACTCAAGCCATAGTTAGAGAATAATGACTTGATACCTTTTAAAAGTGAAGTTGCACTTGTGTCACATACATGCACAAGACCAAGAAACCTTTCAATGACGCATCCAAAACTATCAACACATTGAATGACGACTCCCATTCGCTCTTTTACTTACACATCTCGACATTCATCTACTAAAATAGAGAACAAATCATCACCTATATCTAAAATACTAGCCTTTGTTGTCTCAAATGCAGCTACATTAATGATATCAAGTTGAATATCAGGTGATGTAAGTTTGAGATTTTCAGGAGCATTCCCTAGAACAACATTCCTAATTTCTTCATTGCTAGAAGCTATGAATTTTAGTAATTTTAGAAAATTCCCTTGGTTTGTTGAATTCTCAAACTAATCATTCCCCCAAAAAGGTAGCCCTTGTATTAAGAGATAACGAAGACACCCTATTGATGCATTTAGCCTACACCGATATTCAATTTTTGATTTCTCTGATTGCCTTGAAAAAGCTAACTCAATAGATTGGGATTGGTTCATTAAATTTTCACAAGCAATTCAATATTTATTATGATCAGAGTCATGATTTCCTACATGTTCTCTTAATCTTGTTTTCTTTCGCCAAGCACTAAAACCCTCAGATACAAAATTAGTATGTTTTCTTTCAAGATCAGCTGAAAAAAGATAACAATATAAGCCGTATGCAGCATCTTTTTCAACACTATATTCCAACCAATCCTTAAAATCATCAAACCATGATACAATAAATCTCCGCTTACGATCTCCATCCATGATTTGAGGAAAGTTATGATTTTGAGGTTGACAAGGGCCTTTTAATAAATAAGCTCTACACACCTGATCTCGTTTTTCAGGAGGATACTCCATTATATTAGGTCTCAATCCTGGATTGGAAGGAAGATTTTCTAAGTCAATCACAAGTTTTTCAATAATAATCTCTTTCGATGCTGGAGGTGCTTTATTAACATTCTGATTTAAATCAGACGATGATGACTGAACAGTTGGTATAGTTTATTGGTGCTTATAAAAATGTGAAGAGAATAAAGAGTGACCTTATGATGTTTCATTTCATATGCAAAACGCTGACTTCTCACAACTTCATTTATGATGACCTCACATTCATTTTCATCTAACATAAAGCAATCGCTCACATTGAAATAACAGTGAAGGTGTTCTGACTCTCTAGTTAGCTCTGTGAAGGTATATATCGTCTTCAATGATTCACAATCTATTGCCATTAAAACTACTAGACTCTCTGGAAGCTTTGGCAAAGATTGAAGCCTTGGGCCCTAGCTCACGAACAAAAGTTTCAATTGAGAAAATAGTTTGATGCTTGAAGGAATTTCTTCCATATAATTTCCATTTAAGCCAAGTTCTTCTAGATAGCATAAAAAGCTAAGATCCTCTGGCAATTTCCATAAATTAGAACGCACCAGAGTTAATGACTTCAAAGATGAAAAGAAGCTTAATGGAGGCATTGACAACACCAGCTTTGTTTGCTGGAGATAATTTAAAACTACAGAGAGAATTCAAGCTTGTAAGGTTCGATGGAAGATGATTAAGTTTTACACCGAACATTTCCAACGAGGCAAGCCCTTTAAGATTGGTAAAAGATGATGGTAGCTCTTCTATGCCTATATAAGTTAACATGAGTTCCTTTAAATTTTCTATGGAGGTGCAAAGTATTTTTTTAATTCTCAAATAACTCCGTCCTTGTCCACTAGGCTCATTAACCTGTTATTTGATAGAATATAAAAGAGAAGCTCTGTTAGTTTCTCTGATTTTATTGTTATTGTAGTAGAGAACATTAGGCCCTTATAGGAAATAGGTGAAGATTATTTAACCATAATATTTTTGGTACAAAATAATAAGTTTCGTGATAAAGTAAAAACATATACAACTCAGTATGTTTCAGTAGATCCATAACTATATATAAATTGGTGAGAAGTATGAAAGATATTAAATTCCTAAATTAGAGATATAATGTCTAAAACATTCAGATATTCCTATTTAAAACTGTATATATTACCCCTATTTGATTGAAGGATCATTCAAATTTCGAAGTAAAACATCAACCATAAACTAATAAACAAGCATCAAGAGCTCCAGGCAAGTTACAAGTGAACACAAATAAGGAAAAAAATTCCTAATAAGCGCGTGAAGAGTATCGCATTGATTGTGGTTAGCAAATGTGTACCTTTCTCGTAAGGCAACAAGTAATTGACTTCCCAAATATCATGACAAAATTTTGTTTAGTAACACCAAAACCACCGAATAAAATAAGCTGCAGATCACATGTATTGTTTAACCCTTGTAATAGGATAATCAGCAATTAATTAGGAGATTCTTCTCATCTCCGATTTCATTTCTTTGGTCTAAACACAACTCTTCTTAAAATGTCACAGGGGAAGTCTTCAGTAAACATAAATGGCTGTACTACTGTCGTTGGGCACTATTAGCATTATGGCGCGATCTCATTATTAAGTAGCAAAAGAAGAACATGTTGATTGTCTTGAAAATATTGTAATCGATATTGGATTATAGGCAGTATTTTATAACCAATCTCAAAAATCAGAGATGTGTCTAATTGGCAGCTGAGATTTGACATATAGAGACCTGTTAACCTCAAAAATAGTCATCATAATGACCAAAGATTTAATTTCTCAAAAACCTAAACGTATTTATCTGGCATACGTACAGCAGTGAATAATTCCCAACTTATGAACACTAATTGGGAATAAATCTTATTAAATGAAAAATAACTCCAAAAGAATGCATATATATGATCAACTAGTACTCTCTTTAGAACAGCAGGCCCACGGTTAGAGCCAACATGGACACCGAGGCACTGGCCAACACGTTAGAGGCTGCTGAACCAGGAGAGGAAGGGGTGGTGGAGGTCGTTGGTCCCGTCGGAGTCGAACCGGTAGGTTCATTAGTGGAGCTTGGAGATGGGGTAGGGGCACAAGGAACCTCGCCGGAAGTCGGTGAAGGAGAGGTAGGAGAAGGAGTGGTTGGTGGTGGTGTAGTCGGTGATGTAGTTGGGGGTGTGGCGCCTGGAGCTCCTGATGACACTGTAATGGCTAGCTTTTGCCCGAACTGGCAATGACGGCCAATGGTGCAAATGTAGTAGTGAACGCCGGCGGAGGCAAGTGTTATGTTTGTAGGGCCAGTGGTGACTGCGTCTCCGATAGCATTTGTTGAAGTGCATGCGTCGAAGGATGTTTTCTGTACTTGGAGAACATCATGTTCATTGGTTTGGAAGTTGAAGGCTGAAAACAATGAACATGACGTATAAGAATTTATAAGATCATTAAAAAAGCGAAGAGCGTTGAATAGACGAGAAAGACTTACTTAAGATATCACCAACCGCAAAGGTCTTGCCATTAGCCCAGTTGGAGTATACGGTTGCACCACCTTGTGGTACGGTCCAGCCTACGCTATCTCCCACCACATGCACCGTTTGCGAAGCCGCACATCCCAACAACACCGCCATCACGGCAGAGACAAAAGCAATAACCGTAAACCTTGCCATCTCACTTTTTCTCTCAAAAGGGTCTCTTGTTGCTTGCTTCTTGGATCTCCTTTATCTTGGGACTCTCTAATTTACTTGTGATTGTTTATGTCTTGGGTCACATAGGGTGTCTATACATATATAGTGTTATGGAGGCTTATGCATAAGTTGATTGTGTCAAATTAGATAGGGTCCCAAGGGAGCAAATTGCATTTCCCACAGGGGTAAGTCAAAGAATGCCGGTCTTTTATGTGATAATTCATGGAGACTTGAATAGGCGAAGTGGAAAGATTAATCGACCGTTTCTTTTGGGCCGCGCTTAATGTGCAATTAATTCCTAATAATTGAATTAAGACTTACCAAATAAATATTTCCTTGGTTACGTTCAAACCCTAATTTCTTTTTCTGCATTCAGTGAGTCTAATGCATAAATAACTAATTCTTAGTCAAATCATCGAAAATCTGGTTATTAAATTTTAGTCTATATCTATTTTTTTCATTAATTTGTTTAGGAAAAGCTTTTCCATATAAACTAATTGATGACGACAATTCTTAAGCTAATTAATCAATAATTGAGACTGATAATTAAATTAAAATATTTGATACAAGTCTACAGCTATACTTTTCTGGTTCTTACAAGACGATCCACCAATGCTAATATGAACATATATTTATATTACACATATTTCCACAACTGGAAGTCTGAAAAGTCCATAAACTAGACTTTGATGGCTTCCAAGTTTCATGGACTTTGAACAATCCTTGCGTCAACCCAAAAACTAAAGAAGCTTCTTCCTTATGGTAAGCTTTCACTTCGTCCCCAGCTGACAAAGGTGACTTGTGTTTCCCACGCATTGCGGAGACTAAGAACTTACAAAAAAGTCATGCTCATTAATGACCCTTGAATGATGAATTGTCAACATAGACATGGAAACTATGCGGTGCTTGTTTGACACTTTCTGGGCTTAGAAATAAGAAGCAGAGTCAAGTTGGAACTGGAGCCTCGGCTTCAGGACTGGATTTACTTGGCTGAACCCCAAGTGGGTTTGCCACCTATCACATTGAGCTGGATCAAGACAACATGGACCGGCCCAAAGCTCAGAAATTTTAATTTATAATTAAACTCAAACTTTACATTAATATATCAAAAAATTGAAAAATATATTATGTATCGTCTTATTCTTACAATAGCTATGAGTTTGCACAAGAATAGATTTTACCTTGAGGGCATCCTCTTGTCTCGTCTTGGATTAATCTGTACCTAACCCTTTTTTTTTCCTTCTTTTTATATATCTTACTGGGACTAGAACCACACCAAGACTATGAGATAAAAGGGTTTTAAATTACTTTTTGTTTGATATAATCATAAATTACATAGGTAAATAATAGAATTAAAGACGGAGCTAGAATGCCGGGAGATAGAATTATCAGTTTTTAACCCAAGAACAACAAAGATTGGTGGACTGAATAGAAAAATTAATTGAAGGAAGAAGATGCGAGCATCGTAAATTGCTCCTTTCCATTTCATTTATATTGAGATACATGGGAAATTACTGAAGATGCTTGAATGAAAAGACCATCACCAATTTTAGTTATTCTAGATCCAAGACTTTGGAAATAAGTTAGTGTGACAACTCAAGAACAATGGCATTACAAACTTTGAGCACCCCTGCCTATCATATCATGAAGCTAAAATTAGTAGCACAACTGCAAGACAACTTGTCGGGAGTAATGAACAGGAAGACGCTAGCCAATGTTGAGCTCCAGTGCACTGTAAGCCAAATATATTGACCAAGAAACGTATAAGGAGTTATATTCTGAGTAACAGAAAAGAATGACAGTAAGTTCGAGCTGAATCAAAAAATGAACAACATTTGTTATTTATTAATTCGGAATCATAGGGAGATCGGATACAACCAGGAAACTCCATACCTTGAAAGGATCGAAAGAGGACGACCCTGAGGACGATGCTAGTCCAGTGAATCCAATGTCATACGCAATGCTTCCATCAGGTTTAAACAACCCAAAGTTCCTCTCTGAAGTTGGACCGGGCTTCAAATTCTCATTGAATAACGCAAACACATAGGCTCTCGCCACCATCTTTGGTCTGTAGGGTGTTCCCTTCTTTTTCATCAGTCGTTTGCGCAGATTTTTGTTGTAAGTCTTTGCATTCTGTAAGGTAGCACCTGCTTCGTTTTCGTCTCCGCGAGAAGCCCAACCTGTTTCAGAAACTATAACTTCCATCTTTGGAAAACCAACCTTCTCTAGAGCAGCATAAGCCGCATCAACCTGAGCCTCAAACATGTTGTAATAGTGCAGATTAGTCTTTGTATCTACAATTCCAGCATTTTTCTGGAAAAGTGCATAGTTGATGTCAATGTGCTCAGGATCATTCTTGTAGGCAAGAAAAGGATAGGCATTGATGTAAAAAGGTGAACCAATCTGTGAAAAGAACTGCAGCAATGGCCTCATGTATGTAAGAACATCTTCCCTGAATGTACACGCAGAAGGTGGGTACGAATTAGCAAACACAGCCTCAGAGTGCGGGCTAGAAACCTCAATTCTTTTAGCCAAGTCTAGTCTTTGAAGTGCAGCGTGAACATTCATTGCAGCAGACAACAAAACCTCCCATAACTCGAGGTCTGCACCCCCCAAGATCTCATTCCCTACGGCAATGCCAACGATACGAGTTCCAGGTAGGAATGGCTGCACATTTTCTTTCACCCAATTCATCGCACGATCCTCGCCTATACTTATGTCCTTCAGATACTCATTTCCAAGTCCAACTATGATTTCAATGCCTGAGCCCTTGAAGGCCTTGAGAACCTCATGATCCGCATCGTAGATTCTTATATTCTTTATCTTGCAAGCTTTCAGGAGTGTCACCACGCTTTGTGGTGAAGGTAAATTATCTGCTATCCTACCATAGTTTACCCCGTATGTTCCTGTGAAACCATGCACTACCAGAACGACTGCAGGATAAAGCAACACACCATTAACAAATTCATATACTAAAAACTTAAAAACTTGTTATGAATGAATACGACCTCCGAAGAAAAACGACCATATAATTATTGTAGTCAGTAGATTATTTCAGTTGCATAAGATTAAAGCAACTAACTATATGTAGGAAAATGGAAAGCTATTCCTTAACCCATTTTGTAATTTTAATTGAGTAAGCAGAACAGTGGATATTGTCATGACCTCTGTAGGTACAAGAAGATCATGTGAATATGGCAAGAATGATAAACTAGGCCATGTAATTCAACATGGGAATGGTTTGGCAGCCCACTATTCAACGTGTTTTATTTGGACACGTAACCATATTACACAAATGAGGCGCACACTCAAAAATTGAAAATGACAAGTTACATCCTAAAATTAACAAATAGTTACCTACACCCAATTTCCTTTGTTGAAATACTCCAAAGAGTTTGTTCTATTAATCGATCTCGCCCACACATCAGTTATTAAACCAAGTGGAAGAACTGAATAAAATTCTTTCAGCTTCATGCACATAAACCACGTCAATGTGCGATGCGTTAGCGTAACATTAAAATCCACGAGAAAGATAAAGAGGAGCATACCGTTTGAGGAAATGACATAAAAGATGAGGAGAAGCCAGAGGAAGAAAGAGGAGCAACCCATATGTCCGGTGGACAGATTATGAAGGAAAGTGCATTCCATTTGTAGAAAAGAAGGGGTTGGGTATGTTCCAATCTTTTGTAACTCAAAAAGTGTCAAAAAGATGATGATGATTCTTGTTCCATCGGCATGTCACTAGCAACACCTCCAAGGAACTAATGAAAAGGATTCTTAGAATAGACTTGTGGTCAAATCTCTTGGAAAGAAGATTCTTAACCTCAGTCCAATCATGAAAGATTATTTGCAAGAGACTTGGTATAGATTCTTTACTTTACTCTCAAATTTCACCTATTTGCTTACTCTGCTGGACGTTACCATCATGAGTTTGCCTCTTCCCTTCTGAAAATTGCTTTTCATATTAAGGAAGACCTATAAAATGAAACTTTATTGAAAACAAAAGATTATCTGTCTGATATATGCTCTTCTTGGGTGAGTTTATGTTCCGGATAAAGAAGAAGAAGACTTTGATGTCATCTTTAATTATACCCAAAACGTTAAATTGTCAATTAAATGAATGAAGACACTTGTTGAGAGGACAATAGTTTTGTTAACACTTAAATGAATGAAGACACTTGTTGAGAGGACAATGGTTTTGTTACTATCTCCTTATTTCCTTGTACTGTTATTAACAGGTATGTTTATTACCGTTGTTGGATATTAGGACACATAATCAAAATATATTCTATCAAATCTTCTTCTCTCTGTCACCTGCTTCCCTTTGCTCATCTTTTTTTATTATTAACTGGTATTATCACTATTATGTTTACCTAAACCTTCACGCTCTAAATTATTCTCTCAGCATCAGGAGTCAAGATGTAAAAGGAATGAAGGAAGCGTTGCGTAATCAACTCAAAGAAATGTTGTAATCACAACTCAAGTTTCAGGATGCCCAGGCTCCGCAGAGACAAGAGATGGTGGAGATGAGGGAAATGTGGAGGGCATTTTTCTATAGACCAATAAACCTATATCGCTTCCGCCGAGTGGAGTCTCTATTATTCGATGGAATTGAACTCGACAATTGGATATTCTACAAAATTGAACATTTTTTTTATGGTGGATCGTTGTTGGAAATTGGGTGGTTAGAATTCACATACTAAGAACAATAATTTTAGGAGGAAAACACACTTGGATTGACTTTTCTTCTAACTTGATACAATTTGTTTTTCAGCGCTATCACTTTCAATTTCTCAAGTTTCCTTACATACTCAAACGACAATACCACCAAGGTATATGGAGGTGACAAGAGAGGGCTGCAATAAAATGAACTCCCACATACATGCAACATATTAATTGATATAGATTATCTAAATACATGAATTATCTAAATTCATGAATACTCTAAATATATGAATACTCTAATAAATTCATTAATACAAACTTCTACATGAATGTATAATTAAACTCCTTCATGATTCGTGTATGCTTGTACCTATATAAATCATGTTTAATTTCCAACATCACCCTTTAAACATGATCTTCTGCAAACTCCAAGTCAAGCTTTCATTTTACAAAGCACATCAACCTTAAGGGGCTAGGTGAAGATATCCGTAACTTGATCTTTTATCTTCACAAACTTCACATGGATCTCCCCTTTTGAAATGCAATCTATATTGAAATGAAATCTTGTATCAATATGATTACTCCGATCATAGAATGCTAGACTTTTTGACAAAGCAATAGTCGACTTGTTATCCATATTGATCATCATTGCTTCCTTGTGCATGATTCCCATTTCTTTCAACACATTTCTCAACCATGTCCCATAATATGCACAAGATGTTATGGTAACATATTTAGCTTCACAAATAGACAAGGTCACTATGAGTTGTTTTTTATAAATCTAGGTAAAAGCATAATCACTCGTAAAAAACACAAATCCAGTAGTACTTTTAAGATCATCAACATCTCCAACCCAATCACTATCACAATAATCTTGAAGTTTATAATCTTCACTAACTAAATAGAACAACCCATAGTCAAGTGTACCTTCGAGATATCAGAGAATTCTCTTAGTTGCCTTCAAATGAGAAACGATTGGGAATTCCATAAATCACTAACTAGTCTAGCACTAAAGAGAATATATGATCTTGTACAAGTTAGATATCTTAAACTCCCAATCAAGCTTTTGAAATATGTTAGATTGTTACTTCATCTTCTTCATATTTTGATAGCTTGACTCCAATCTCGACAGGTGTTGCCATCGATTTGGAATCAATCATCTTGAACTTCTCAAGTACTTCTTTAGCAAATTTTTCTTGAGAAATGAAAATACCATCCTACATTTGCTCCATTTCAATGCCAAGATAATATGACATTAACCCAATGTCATATATCTTAAATTCTCGAATCGTTGCTTCCTTAAATTCTTAGAATATGTTTAAATGATATCTTGTAAAATTCAAATCATTCATATACAAACAAATAAGCAAAATTTCTCCATTTTGTTAGTTTTTAAGTAAATAGCGTGTTCATATGGACACTTCATATAGCCATTCTTTTGGAAGTATTTGTCAATTATGTTATTCCATGCTCTTAGAGCCTGCTTTAAACTATATAAATCCTTCTTCAACTTTAAGACTTTGTCTTCTTGGCCTTTCGCAACATAACCAAGAGGTTATTTTACATAAACATCCTCCTCCAAGTAGCCATTTAGAAAAGCATACTTGACATCCATCTAATAAATCCTGCATTTTTTTAGTAGCTAATGAAATAATCAATCTTATGGTCTCCAAGGTGAGCAACATAAGCCAATGCCTCTTCATAGTTTATACCTTGATGTTTTCTGTAGCCTTTTGCAACTAATCTCGCTTTATATCTCTCCACTCCTCCTTTAGCGATCTTTTTAGTCTTGAACACCCATTTGACTCCAATTGGTTTTTGGCCTTTTGGAAAAGCAACAAGTTCTTAAGTATTGTTCTTGTTAATTGCTTGATTTCTTCATCCATCGCTTTTACCCATTTTTTGTCCATACTAGCTTATACAAAATCAATTGGTTCACTATAGGCAAAGAGACAAAACAAGGTGAGATTATTTACTTACTTAGTTTCATCATAAATCTCTCTCAAACTTTTCTAACCACAGGGTCTAGTGGAAGGACTTCCTTTCGAAGATGATGGAGGTGATTCATTATGATTAGGAGATGGTGGAGTTATAGGCTCCTAAAGTGCTTCATTATTATCATTATCACTTTCTTCAACAAAATGAAAGAAAGTATAATCTTCTTGTTGATCATTCCAACCCTATATACTTTCTTCATAAAAAACAACATCCCTACTCACAACAACTCTTCCGGTGTTTGGATTATAGAGTTTGTAACCTTTTGAAATTGAGCCATAACCTATAAAAACAAATTTCTCACTTTTATCATCAAGATTTGAACTCTTTTGATCTGGCATATGAGCATATGCAATACTCCCAAAAATCTTCAGATAAGCAACACTAAGCTTTCATCTACTCCAAGCTTATTGAGGAGTCACATTCCATAAAATCCTAGTCGGGCTTCAATTAGAAAGGTATATTGCACATTCTATAGCTTCATCTTAGAATTCTTTCAGCATCTTCTTACTTTTCAACATACTCCATGCTATATTTATATATGGACCTAGTTTTCCTTTCGACAACACCAATTTGTTGTGGTGTCCATGCAACTACATGAGGTCTTTGAATTCCACTTTCATTATAGAATTTATTAAATTGTTTTGAATTAAATTCGTCCCCTCTATCAGATCTCAAAGATTTTATAAAATAACCACTTTCTTTTTCAACAAAATATTTAAATTTTTTGAAATACCTTAAACGCCTCTGATTATTCTTTTACAAAATAAACCTAAGTTTTTTTTAGTTAAAATCATCAATAAACAGTAGAAAATAGTTATTCTTATTGAAAGAACTTGATTTTATTGGTCCACAAAGATTCGTATGCACATGCTTCAATGGATTCTTTGCTCTTGAAAAAGATTCTTTAGGAAAACTCTTTCTTGATTGTTTTCTAAAAATACACCCTTCATAAAACTGATTCAAATGCCCAAGCCTTAAATGCCAAGCCCATTATGTATCTTTCAAGCAAGATTTTAGACATTTAGCAACATCAATTTGAATGTTTAACAAAAACATTTGATTTGTCATCATTGGTACTTTGATAATAAAGTTATCATGTCGATCTCTAATTGAAAGACTATAGTTATTCATGAAAATGTTATAGCCTTTTTCCAATAGTTGTCCCAAGCTTAAAATATTATTTTTTTACTGGCATATAACAAACATTGGAAATGAATTCATGTTTTCCATTTTTCAAGCAAATTAGAATATTATCTTTCCCTTTCACCGAAATTTTTGTTGCATCTCCAAAGGTAATATTACCACTTATGAATTCATCAAGCTTCGTGAACAATGATCTACACCCACATATATAGTTACTTGTACCACTGTCAAGGTACCAAATATTTCTTTCAAATGCTTCTTCAGCTTTACATGCTAAGAGTAAGGTTGGCTCACTAGTTTGTTCTCTTCCTTAATGAAATTGACATTTCTTCACCTCTATTTTTGCATTCCCATAAATAATGGCTAGATTTATGACAGTTATAACGTTCATCATGACTTTTTCATACCTTTTATCATAATTCTATTTTTCGTATGGCTTTGAGTAACTTTGTCTTCCATAACCTCGTGATGAATTAGAATTCTGATTGCTACTACCATCTTCATTTCTTTTTTAATCATAATTTACTCCTCTTCCTCATTCTCAACAGTTTCTATATCCATTGCCTTAACTTTGAACTTGTTCATACTCACTTTTCTCTTGATTACCGTCCCTGTTTTTTAGTTATAGCTTTGTTTGTAATAGCTATTCCATGAAGTCTTTCTTCTTTCTAAAAAATTTTTCTTCATGGGCTTGTAAAGAACACATGAGTTGATCAACTGACATCGTACTCAAATCTTTTGATTCTTCAATAGCTATAATGATAAAATTGAATTTTCTGTCTAAGGAACAAAGGATGTTTTCAACAACTTAGCTATCATTCATATTCTCACCATATCTCCTAATGTCATTTACAACTTTTAAAACTCTTGTGAAATAATCTATAACTAACTCAGATTCATTCATATGTAAAGATTTATATTCACCTTTCAATGTTTGGAGCCATTCTTTCTTAACTTGATCAACACCTTTGAAAGTGTTCTCTAAGATCTGCCATGTTTGAATGGTAGTGGTTGCTTAAAAAATCTTTTCAAACGTTCCATCATCAATTGCTCGATGGATTATGGTGAGAGCCTTTTGATCCTTCTTCAATATATTACTCAAAGCATCTTTTTGAACTTGAGTCAAAGAAGCTTCATTTTTTGGTTCTGTGTATCCTTTTTCAATTATCTCTCATACATCTTGAGAGCCAAGTAAGGCTTTCATGCAAATACACTAAGTTCAATAATTTTCTTTAATGAGACGATATACTTGAAAAGTGAAAAAATTGTTGTTGGCCATTTTTTTCTCACCCATCTCTCTATAACTCTAGCTCTGATACTACTTTGTTGGAAATTTGGTGACAAGCATTCACTCAAACATAATAAGAACAATAATTTTAGGAGGAAAACACGTTTGTATTAACTTTTCTTCTAATTTGATACAATTTGTTTCTCATCACTATCAATCTCGATTTCTTAAATTTCCTTACATACTCAAATGACAATACCACCAAGGTATATATAGTACACAGGAGAGAGACACAATACAATGAACTCTCATATACATGCAACATATTAATTAATATAGATTATCTAAATACATAATGCTCTAAATACACAAATTCTCTAAATTCATGAATACTCTAAATTCATAAATACAACTTCTAGATAAATGTATAATTAAACTCCTTCATGATTCATATATGCATGTATCTATATAAATCATGTTTAATTTCCAACATATCATACACTCATATAGATGAAGGTGAGATTGCATAAGTTCATATGGTAGGGAAAGTGAAAAAATGGCTTCAAATTTTTCCAGGTCTATTTGGAATAAATACCTGGTGGCCATCACAACATCACCCAAAGGTTTGGGGAAGAAGCATTTAAGGATCCTATATGTGTCTTTAAGGAATTACACCAAACAAGAAATGTGTTAGGCTTCAAATTCCCAAGGCATATCTGGTTGGGTTCTTCCTAAAAGGCTTAAAACCTAAAATTAAGTTATCACTCAAGATGTTAAAACCTAAAAACAATGCAATAAGCCTACATAATGACCTAAAAAAATCTATAGCTTTATTTTGTTTTCCAAAATATAAGGAAACCACCAAGCATGCAACTTTGAGTCCTAACAAACACATTCAATGCACTACCCTCTTATTTTATACAAATTCAACTGTCAAAGTGTTAGAGTGAAGTTCTCCATCATCTCTCTAATCTCTATACTTCTCTACTGCAAATCTTCTTCATTCCTAACTACTCTCTAAGCTTTTGCTATTCTCCTACTATCACCATACTTCATTGTTCCTTGTCTTCATTCACATAAACTCTCCTGCCCCTACCTTCTTCGCCCCCTCCCAAGTTTTTCTTCATATCTGAATATTCCCTTATCTTGTGGCACAGGTGTTAAGGTCTTTTATCCTTCCTTTTTCTCTCCCACCCTTTTCGTTTCCTCTTTTAGTTCCTACCATTTTCCTTTTTAGCCACCTAACAAGAACTACTCATCATGTAGACTATGCAAATTCCTCAATACACTACAAAACAAAACAACCTAGGGAGGATTTTCCTCCTCTACCCTCTTTCTTTACCTATGCTGCATCATCCTCTCAACTCTTTTCTGCCATAACCTAGAACTTACCTTCTTCTTCTTCAACTACATTGTCTGTGAGGAAAACATGGAAGCAAGTGGTAAGGGGCTCCTCCACAGATCTCTCTTTACATTTCTACCCTCCCAAGACTGAAGATGGTCATGTCATTGTCTCCCCTAATGTGGAAATCCTGCAAGAAGGTGTTTAAGTCTTGGAGAACACTCTTATAGGGTTTTTCTAAGACAAAAGACTTGCATTTCCTGTCATTCAAAAATGGGCTCAACCAATATGGAAAAAAAAGGTTTTTTTCAGGAACTAATAGCTGAAGACAAATATATAATGTTCATCTTTTCTTCCAAAGCTCAAGTATCAAAGGTTGTAGAAGTATGGTTATGGCATGTGACAAACTTCCCACTTTTCTTGCAGCTTTAGTAGCCTAGTTTTTAGATTAATTGTAAGGGAAAGAGGTTAGTTCCAATGTGGGTAAATCTCTATAATGTTCCTCTTGAATATTGGACAACAAAAGGATTGAGTATAATTGCTAGTTTCCTAGGTAAACCTCTATGTTTGGACGATAATACAATGAACAAGAAGAGGTTAGGGTATGTTAGAATATGTATTAACATGGATCTTTCTAATGGTTTACTGAAAACTATTCTTATTATGAGATTGGGGTTTGATAGATCTCTTTATGAGGATAATGTGTTTGTCCAATATCAATGGAAGCACTCACTTGCTTCTCAAGGTAAAAGATGGATCCTTATGGGTAAAACTTTTCAAAAGGGGGATTATGAGGAGCTAAGGGGGAAAGGGATCACTAACTTAGAGAATGAACTGATTGACAAATCTATTCCAAGAAACAACATTAATGAATGGCCTGAGGAAAATGCTATAACAAGTGATGGGAAGGGAGTATTGAATGCAGTTGAGGGTGGAAAAGTAAATATTGTCAGAG
Source organism: Erythroxylum carthagenense (assembly GCA_026413575.1). Classification (NCBI taxonomy): domain Eukaryota; kingdom Viridiplantae; phylum Streptophyta; class Magnoliopsida; order Malpighiales; family Erythroxylaceae; genus Erythroxylum; species Erythroxylum carthagenense. The sequence goes on along the minus strand of JANZLD010000001.1, from coordinate 37,785,231 downwards.
ATATTGCTAGGGGGAAAGCTCTAGAGGTGACTGCTAAAGAAAAAGCTACTGGTATAGGTGATGAGATCAGTGTGGATGAACTATCTATGAACTATAATGACAACTCTAATGGTTTGGTTCATATGGAAAGTAGTTGTCCTACTTCGGTGGATAATAAGGATGATGATTCCCTCATTGGAGAATTTTTGACAGCCATTAAAAGGAAATCCAATAGGAGCAAAGGGAAGGGCTCCAAACATAAAAAATTTTGATTTATGAAAATAATAACATAGAATATAAGGGAGATCAACTGCCCTAAAAAGCTTTCAGCTTTAAGGGATTTTGTCTATAATACTAAACCACGGATTTTTGCTCTTTTTGAAACTAAAATCAGAATTGAGATTTTTGGTCTATTGAATAAGCTGAGTTCTAGATGGAAATTCTTCTCCAATCACCAAACACATAGGTATGGGAGAACTGTTATTAGATACGATCCTACTTTGATAGATATTCAGGTTCTTATCATGGAGATGTAAGTTATTCATCTAAAATGTGAAATCCTTTAGGTAAATGTTGACATCTTTTCCTTTTTTATATATGGTGCTAACAATAATTTCCAAAGGAAATTTTTATAGGAGAGTTTAATAGATTTCCAAAAACTTGTAAACGGACCTTGGCTTTTATGTGGAGACTTTAATTCAACCTTAAATAGAACTGAAGCCGATGGGAATTATAGTTTGAAAAACTTCTCAGCTAACTTTAGTGACTGTGTGGATAAAATTGAAATCTTTGATTTACAGGCACTGGGTCACTTCTACACCTGGAGTAACAAACAGTCTGGGAGATAGGCTTTGAGGGGAAAACTGGATTGGAAATTGATGAACAAGGATTGGATTACACAATTTCCTAATAGTGTAACTAATTTTTTTGACCCTTTATTTTCAGACCACTCGCATGTGCATATAGAGAATCTCCTCCAACACCATGTTAAAAGAGTTCCTTTCAAGTTTAACAACCTTCTAATTGATGATGATGGGTTCATTGATGCTTTTAAGATGGGTTTAGAGGTTATGGTGAAGGGAAAATAACAATTTATTTGTAATCAAAAGCTTAAAGCTATTAAAATGGAGATGAAATCTCTAATGAGTAGAAGATCCCCTTCAACACAATAAGCAGTTACAAAAGCTAAGGAAGATCTACAGGCGATACAACATGAGCTTGAGTTGGATCTTGTAAACTCTATCTTACTAAGTACCAAGAGGTCTTTACGGATGTCTTACTTATCAAAAGTTAGGGATCACATTGCTCTTATGAACAATGGGCTAAAGTCAATTGGCTAAAAGATGGTGAAAAGAGTTCTATATTTTTCTTCAACTCTATTTTAACCAGAAGAAACACAAATAGAATCATCTCTCTTAAATTGCAAGATGGAGAGGAAATTTCCCAGCAAAATGATCTTCTAAAGGAAGCAAAGATATTGTTTTAGAGTTTCTATGGCTCTTCTCAAACACAAGTAAATTTTGTTCCTCTTTGCTCCTTTATTCATAACAGGTTATCCTAGCAACAAGCAGCAACACTCATTAAACCAGTGGAAGAGAAGAAAATAGAAAAGGTTGTGTTTCAAATACAGGAATTATTAGCAAGCAGGCTAATACTAGTCTTGGATTTTTTGATCTTTGATAATCAAAGTGCTTTTCTACATGGTAGAAGAATTGGGGATAATATTTCTATAGTCCAAGAGCTGATGAAAGGATATCAAAGGAAGAACAACCCTCCTAATTATATCATTAAAGTTGATTTCAAGAAAGCTTTTGATCATATAGAATGGGATTTTATCCTTCAGACCTTACAAAATTTGGGTTTCCCTGGTGAGTTTGTCAGATGGGTTGAGGCTAGTATCACCACTTCTATGTACTCTGATCTCGTAATGGTACACCTACTAATATCTTTAAGAGTACAAAAGGATTAAGGCAAGGAGATCCTATCTCTCCTTATCTCTTCATCATATGTATGGAAGTCCTGAGCCAATTGATCCAACATAAGGTAAGTAAAAACAAGGAATACAAATTTCATAGTAAACACAAAAGGGTAGGGCTAATCAAGCTATGTTTTGCGGATGATCTGTTGAATTTTTACAAGGATAATGGGAAGTCTATTGGATTACTCATATCGACACTGTCTATTTTCAAAGGCCTTTCAGGTTTGGAGATTAATCTTACAAAGAGTCATTACATCTAGCTGCTAGTGTTATTGTGATGGAAAACAATATCTCTACAATCACATGGATGAGAAGGAAGCCAACTCCTTTGACTTATCTGGGACTACCAATTACCACAAAAAGAATCCAATTTACTGAATGCTTTCCCTTGATAGAAAAAATACAGAGAAGATTGAGCATGTAGTCTAATAAGGTTCTCTCTTTTGGTGGGAGACTTCAACTTATCAAATCGATTTTGAATTCTCTTCATGTTTACTGGTCCTCAAACATATTATTAGCTAAATATGTCATCAAAACCATTGAGAATCTTTTTACAAGATTTCTATGGGGAAACTTAAACTCGGATAGTCACTTTGCTAAGGTTAAATGATCAAAAGTTTGCAAAAGAAAAGAAGAAGGGGGATTATGATTGATTCATATTGCCTCTTTTAATAAATCAGCATTGATCAAGCATATATGGAATAGTCTATTGGAAAAGAAGTCTCTATGGATCTAGTGGTTTCATAGCTATATCCTAAAAGGATCTAGCCTTTGATCTATACCGATAAAACCTTCCTTCTTTTGGCCCTTAATTCAACTGTTGAAGTTAAGACCTATCTTAGAACCTTTGGTGTATTGCAAGGTGGGAATTGGTGATAAGGCCTATTTATGATTTGATAATTAGAAAGGTAAAGGCCCTCTAATTAGATGTCCCCAACCTCTTTAAATATGAAATGTATTTCCTATTAACACTAAAGTTAACTCCATCTTACTAAGAGGCCAATGGAACATTCCATCGGAATTATAGTATCTCACTCCTAGCTACCAACCAAACCTAGACAAGGACATATTCCATTGTCTCAATCTACCTCTAAACACCTTCAACATTGCTAGATTCAAAAAGTGGCAGAATCAAAACAACCTAAGGCAGATATGGTCTCCTATCATTTGGCATAAGTCACTCAAGCCTAGTTACTCTATTCTTCTATGGCTCACTGTGCTTAACAAGTTAAGCACAATAGACATAATGCCCTTCATTACTACTGATCCTATCTGTGTACTATGTGAGATAGAGGAAGAATTTAGGAATCACCTATTCTTTCACTGTCCCTTTTCCCAGTTTCTATGGGAGAAGATACAGGAATTATTTCTAATTTCTAATGCAGGCTTAACTTTCACAGAACCTGAAGTTGAATCATAGTTCCAGGTATAACAAACATATTTATATTATATCCTTCGCCGCCTCCATCAAGGGCGAGAGAGGAACTACAAATGATTTCAAAATAAAGCAAGGTCCAAAAAGGAGGTACTCTACGTATTAATAGGTGGAATCAGAGAGCATTTACTATATTCTACCATGTTAGAAAGAGTTAACCCTAGTCTAACATCTTCATGGAGAATCAGTTAACTAACTTATAGAAAATGATACTTTTAATTAAAAGTGGATCGTAAGCTTGAAAGAAAATACCTAGAAAGACGATTCCTTCCCTTCCAAATTTGCCTCTTGTGTATCATCCTATTATCTGAATTAAGATTAAATGGTGATTATTAGAGATTAGTGAGAAATTAGGAAGCATAATTCATGCTTATGTATAATGTGACATACACATATACGACACTATTAATCTTGCAAATTACAATTATTTGTAGATGCATTCATTAATATTTTTCGAATATAATTAATTGTTAAAAATGAAATTAAAATGTGGATTGTGACTTTTTTGAGCTGAAAATTTATTTGGAGAATAATCTAATTATTTCAGATTTTTGGTGAATTGTTGGGAATTTTTGAAAATTTGGGGAATGAACAATGTTAAGTGATCATGATGTGAATTGTGTTTTGATATGAATTGAATTTTGGTATGATTGGATTTCAATTAGAACATTTGAAATCAAATGTTAAGGATTGGAAAATTGATAGATTAAAATGTACATTTGGACTGGGACAAATGCCAAGTGGTAGGATAAATTGATACATGAAAAATTTAGATGATTAAGTCTAAAATTGAGACATTTGGCATAGGTAAATGTGTCACAAATGGACTAGTAAGTGAATGAAAATTGGACCAATTATTATGTGACATGTGGACTGATTTAGTAGGGATAAATGGAAACTAAAAATGCAGATTAGTGGCAACATTCTAGGTTGATACATGGCATACATGCTTTATGACAAATGCCTTGGCCAAATGAAGACATCTATCACCTAGTGAAGAAAGTTACAGTAAGGAAACTTCTACAGTCTTTTGCTTTGTTCTACATCGTCTTCACCAAAATTCCTTCAGTTATTTTTTCTCTACAATGTTGTTAAACCCTGCTCAGTTTCATCATCAAACCATACGTATATCCTTCATCAAATTGTCAAGAAATGAGCTCATCTTCATATTGAGTACGTGATCAATCAAGCACAAATGGAGGCTTAGTTAATCTAAAGTTTTGAGCTGAAATTGAAAGACCAAAAGCAAGTAGCAAATCTGATCCTTATGATATGTTAATTAGTATAAGAATGATGCCTGAATTGGAATGACATGTATGAGATATTGGGGAAGATGTGTGCTGGAATATTATGAACTAGAGAATTTACATTGATCAAAGTTTGGTATTTTGATTACAGCTTGAACTATAGATTTCCAAATATGTTGATTCTTGATTCAGAATAAATTAGAGACATATGTCTATAACTTTTTTGAAGAAGTCAAATGTTAATTCTATTTCTAAGCATTTTAAAATCTGATTGGAAGTAGAGTTAGGAGTTCTATTACAGTTTAAAAACAGTCTGAACTGTTTTGGATATAACTTTCAGTATACTGAATCAAATTATATGATTTTGGTGTTTTTTAACTAGAAACACAGTAGAATAATTTTCTAGAAGAAAGTGTTACTGAAATGTAACATTTTCTTTGTCATAATGATCATGCAAAGTTATCCCGAAAGGAGGTGCTAGGATGAAAATGCTAAGGTGCGCTGGAATTTGATAAGTAGAATGTTTTTACTGAACATGCTTTAGTATTTTAGCTATATTTTGATCTGTAGATTTCCAAATGAAATTATTATTGATTTAAATTGAACTAGAGATTGACAGGAGCTTGCCTTCAGTGTAGCTCATATGATCATTAGATCAGAGATTGTACATTAATGTCTAGAGCATAGTCTGGTGGAAGAGGGAGTAGAGTAACAGAACCTACTATTTAGTAGAGCTGAGCCAGTGGGACTGGACAGAAAAGTCATAGCAGAGGTAGGATGAGTTCTGAAAGTGTTACTGGGAGGATAGAGGTGCGAAGCAATCAACCGTAGTCTCAAGCTAGAGTTTATGCCATGACGAGACAGGAGGCTCAGGATTCTCTAGATGTTGTCGTAAGTGTTATCATTATTTACTTTTGACGTTTATGCATTACTAGATCCTAGATCTATGCATTCACTTATCACAACGCACATGGAATCTAGATTGTATTATGGTAGAGAGTTTCTGAGATGTGGATTAGAGGTGAGTACACCAATTGGTAGTACAACAGTGATTGGGGAGGTTTGTAAAAAGTGTCTGATTCGAATTGATCAGGCAGAGTTGGCAGCAGATTTGCTTGTTTTACAATTGAAGGAGATAGATGATATCTTAGACATGGATTGGCTCACTACTTATAGGGTCATCATGAACTGCTATATGAAGGAAGTAATTTTAGAGTTTCCTGATCAACCGAGAGCAGTATTCAAAGGCATTAGCCAAGTAGTGCCAACCAGAACGATTTCACATATTAGTGCTTTGAAGTTAATGTATGGTGGATGTGAGGCTTATCTGTCCCACGTGATTGATATTTGAGCTGAACAAAGTGTACAAGATATTCATATGGTTAAGGAATTCCTAGACGTGTTTCTCACTGAATTACCTTGTTTACCTTTAGATCGGGAAATAGAGTTTACAGTTAACTTAGTTCTAGGTATTGCTCCTATATCCATTCCTCCACATAGGATGGCATCTATGGAACTAAAGGAGTTGAAGGTTCAGTTGCAAGAGTTGCTTGAGAAAGGGTTCATTAAGCCCAGTGTTTTACCTTGGGGCGCTCCAGTGCTATTTATAAAGAAGAAGGATGGTACTTTGAGGTTGTGCATTAATTACAGGCAACTTAACTAGGTTACAGTGAAGAATAAATACCTGTTGCCTAAAATTGATGACTCGTTTGATCAATTGTAGGGAGGTCGAGTATTCACTAAACTTGATTTGAGATCTGGGTATTATCACCTGATATACCAAAAAATGCTTTCAAATGAAGGTATGGACATTTTGAGTTCTTAATAATTTCATTTGGGTTGACTAATTGCCCAGTTGCATTTATGACATTGATGAATAAGGTATTTCAACCCTACCTAGACCGGTTTGTAATTATGTTCGTTGATGACAATCTGGTGTATTCAAGAAGCAATGAGGAAAATGCTAAACATCTGAGAATAATTTTGCAGACTATGAGAGAAAAATAATTGTATGTCAAGTTCAGTAAATATGAATTTTGGCTGAATCAGGTGGTATTTCTAGGTCAGTAATGGGGCATGGTATTTAGGTGGATCCAATGAAAGTTGAAGCAGTAATGAGAAGGGAGACACTGAAGAATGTGTCAGAGATTCGGAGTTTTCTTGGATTAGCTGGTTATTATCAGAGATTTTTTGGGGGATTTTCTTTAATCTCAACCCCTCTGACTAAATTTCTGAGGAAGAACGTGGGATTTAGATAGAAAAACGAGTGCTAGAGAAGTTTTGAAGAGTTGAAACATCGATTAACTAGAGCGTTGATGTTGGGACCCGATTGTTAGAGTAGTGCCCTAAAGGCAATCCCCTTTAGCGCATTTTGTTCATAGTCATGTACAGACTTTATGAATA
>JANZLD010000001.1:37738520-37778089 GCA_026413575.1 Erythroxylum carthagenense | reverse complement strand
TTCTACCTCATCAATCATCAATCAAACAAGGAAGTTACATACCCATATACACCAACACAATTTTCAGACAATTAAGTGTACAAACATCACAAATAATTTAATTAACCACAAAACCATGATATAAAACATGTTTCTTACCTATTAAGCTTCCAAATCTTCCAAAACCACAAAATCTTTAACTCCCTCCACCACACGATCATCATCATCAACTTGAGGGGGTGAGGTTTAGGTTGGCTTTTTAGTGAACCCAAGGAAGAGAAAGCAAGGTGAAAGGAGGAAGAAAAGATGAGCAAAATTCCAAAAGGAACAAAGAAGAAGAGAGCTATGAAGATGGTGGAGGATTTTTCACTTTAAATCAACTTTCACCTTATAAAAGAAGAAACATCGAGAATGACCAAAAGAAAGTGGGTGTTTATTAAACCAACATATATGGTGGCATGTTAGGCAAGTGACAAGTGTCACTTGCCACATGTCACATTTTTACATGCCTAACTAGTTTCTTTCCAATTAAATTTCCAATTTCTACTCCAATTTCTCTCAAAATTTCAATGGCTCAAATTAATAAATCTTACAATCATTTATCTAAATTTTCAGTGCCATTGGACAGTAATTTCTCCTATTGGTAAACCATTATTCTACCATTTGGCATTTTTCCTAGTCCAAAAATTACACTGAAATTTCAGAAAAAAATAATTTCTAAAATTCTACAAAAATTCAAAAATCACAATGACCCTCTCCAACTCAATTTTTCATACACACAAATCACATTAATTTTCAATCACATTTCTTCACACTTATACCGGAAAATGTCATGAATGCATGTACAGTCATTTACATATGCAAAATTTACTATTCACATGTATGTGCATCTTATATAATGCATGAGCATGAGATGTGTCTAATTGATCTCACATGTACCAATTTCTAGGATTCAAACCCTTTGTATGGAAACAGGATGTTACAATGAAGCATTAACAACTACATTAAAATTGAGGCTAATGTTGCATGATCGGATCAGAAGAGTACAAAGTAAAGATCCTGAAATGGTGAAATTGATTAAGAATGCAAAACCCACATATCCTCTGAAAGGATATATGAATGCCACACAAAGCAAATCAAAGCATACAACAACTTCCAGTAAACAATTCAGCCAAACATATATATAGTACTTAACACAAACTCATTATAAATTCCAAACCAAACTGAAGTATTGTTGTTACTAACTTACAAACAAATTCATATATACATATCAGATACAAGCCAAAATTTAAACCAACAACTTACATTATTTTCAAAACAACACTCAGATTCCATTGGCCATTGGATTGTCTTGTCCCAGTCTTTATAAACGTCGCTCAAAACCTACATAAGACAAATCCACCGTGCTAAGCATATAGCTTAGTAGGTAATAACTAAACTATGCATAATTTGACAATCAATCACATATAATCATGTTATAGCATAAGCAGATATTTAAATTTTAGAATAGTTGTATAGTTAACAGAACTCAGTATTAAAGAAGGCACAATCCCTTCAGTTCAAAAAATCATTTTGTTTATTTCAAAATCTAACATATATCAGAATAAACAATCAAATGACTGCTAACCCGTCACTAGAAGTGGGTACAGTACTTACACAGAAGATACCATAATTGGTATAATATCACAGCAGAGACTTACGACTCAATAACAAAAGACACCAAAGTATCAATAACAAAAGACACCAAAGTATTAGACAATGAAGTGTCACAGAAGCAGTTGCAGATCCTTCTAGGCATGCCTACTTACTCACAACTAGGACTCAACAGTTGTTAAACAAAATAAAGTCATTTTAGACATTTCATATGCAAAGCAAGTAGTTAATCATATTCACAAGCAAAAAGCACTTCAATATCACATTATCAATACCTTGGACCTTCATGTTTGGAATCAGTACAAAATTTAGTACACATTCATCAATATCAAACTCAATTCAGTAATAAACAAAACAAATCAAGGTGAGACCATCTTAGGTTACTCATAATTGCTCCCTTTCGCTTATTTCCTTGAAGTTCCGGCAATATCTGGAAGTGATCGCTCTACTTGCCCTTCTATATATAATCAAACATAAGTTCATATTACCATATTTTTCATGTAACTAAATCAGCATTAGCATGAATGTATCATATAACATGCATGTTCAATGACATAGTCTAGCTTTGTTTTCAAATCAGACTTTCGGGTCTACTTTGTATGATCATTTAGATCAAGAAAATGGAGTATTTAAGCAACATTTTCTTCTACACAATTGCTCATGACACCAAAATTATACAATTGGGTTATGTATACTGAAAGTTAGATTCAAAAGAATTCAGACTATTTTTAAGCTACAACAAAATTCTTAACTCTACTTAAAATTAGATTTTGAAATTCTTAAAACTAGAATTGTAATTTTATCACTTCAGGAAATTTGTGTCCTTATGTCTCTAATTTAATCTGAATTAAGAACCAACTCATTTGAAGATCCAGAATTCAAGATATAATCAAAATATTGAAGCATGTTCAATAAAAAATACTCCAGTTCATAACATTCCAACAGACTCCCTCACTTTCATCTAATCAATTCGGATGGCTATTTTGACATAGAAACTGAGGCTTTAGAGCAAAGTATTCTTCTAAAAAAATGTTACTCTATGTTTTGAGTCTCTATTGATACCAAGCTCATTCAATTTAGTTCATTATTCTATGAGTTATGCTCAAAATACCACAAACTATGTACATTTGAAATTTTGGCTTGACTATGATCATATATTCACGTTATACAACCCATATCTCTCAATTACAATATCTAAAAATTACAAAATTTATACCAATTTAAAGCTAAGAGAATAAGCTAAAACTTTGGTGAAGACACCTTAGTCTAATTATGCCTATATCAATACAATTTATTCAATAACCACAGGATATGATTTCTGTCCTTGGTAATGCTACAGCCTAAGCTAAGACTCAATTTCATACCAAATTTTAAAAATCTTAAAGACAGAATTAAAATTTGACTTCTTCAAGAAAGTTGTATGCATCTGTCTCAAGTTTAATCTAAATTAAAATTCATCCAATTTGGATATCTACAGGGCATGATATAGCTAAAATACCAAAACTTGTCTAGTTTATCTACTCTTTCCAGCTAGTTTCCAGCACATACCTAGCCTCAATTCTTTCTTTATTCAGTACATGTTTGCTCCATTTCAAACATCAAACAATACATGTAATCAAGTGTAGAAATCCCTTACCTCTTTAACTTCAAAGAACCAGCTAAATCAAGCATCTAAACAACCAACACATATCTAAGTTTAATGTGCAACTTTCAGAATCAATGAGGTAATAATACATAGAATCACAAGACCTATTTCCTAATGAAATAACTTACAAAGCTTCCAAAGGATGATAATACAAACTCCAGCAAAGTCCAAAAGTTAGAGAGGAGATGGGAGGTTTTGTGGAGAGAAGAAAGCAAAGTGAATAAAAAGAGCAAAACAGAAAAGTTTCCAATAGAAACTTGCTTCATCACCACCTAGGTGTCACTAACTCCATAACGCATATGTCTTCTTGCATGTGTCACATATGTCCTGCACTTAAGCTACCATTTGTCACACTTCCATTAAACCATGTTTCACTTAATCAATGCTACCAAATGCCACAATTTTATTAGGTCACTTGTTACTTTATTAACTATGCCATTTGTCAATGTATCAACTATGCCAAATGTCACTAACTCATAAGCCTAATTATTGAAATATTCATATACTAATTTATCTTGCCATTTGAAAATTTTCCTAATATAAATATGCATTTAAATACCTCAATTCTATAATGGTGTCAATTAATTCCAATTTACTCACTATAATCTACTTGATCAAAAATTCAAGTCATAAGTCTTTCATATTCTAATCATGGCAAAATTCTAACACCTATCATACATGTTTATGATACATGTACTTTCATAAACATGTATTATTTCAACTAGAGTATATTTTGGGGCCTTACAGAGAAAGTTAAGAAGAATACAGATTTTGAATTTGAATTTAGAGAAGATACATTGTGGCTAAAGTAGAGACTATGTGTGTCTAATGTTGATGATTTAAGGAGGGAAAATTTAAAAGAAGCTCATATTGTTGGCCCCCAAATTTTTTTCTTAATGAATAAGCATGATTAAATTAATTATGAGGTCTTTATGGAATTTTGTGAAGTTAATTATTATGTTAATGTTAGAAAGATTATATGATATAGGTTAATTGAATTAAAGTGTTAAGGTTATAGGAATGTTCAAGGGTGTTTTTGGCAAGACATTTAAGGTTACAAGAACATAAGCCTATAAGGAACAGTAAAAGTGACTTGTTGGCCTCATTAAAGGTAGAAATGGAAGAAAGAAGTGTAGTCTTGCTCTTTAAGAAGGGGAAAAGCGTGAATTGAAGAGAAAAAGAGAGAGTGTCATAAAGAAGAGAGAGAAATATGAAGAGAAGAAAAGGAGAAAAAGAAGAGAAAACAAGCTAGGGTTTCAATTTTCTTAGCCTTCAAGAGAGATTTTAAGGTGGCTTGAGAAGAGAAGAAGGTAGAGGAAGAGAAGAGCTGCCATTTGAGCCAAAAATCTCTTCAATTTGTGAAGAATCAAAAAGAAAATTAAGAAAGACAAGAGAAGCAAGAGTAAGGACATTTTGAGCAAGTCTTTAAGCAAGAAAATCAAGGTGGGTATATGTTTATAATAGAGTAAATAAGCCACTAAATGTTTTCTTTGAATCAAAGAAGTTAAATGATTTTCAACTGCATCATAAATTTTGCATTTATTACTTTTGAATGATTTGAGAATTTCCAATATGTTGTTATATGATGGTGTGATGATTTATGAAAAAGAATTTGAAAGTGATTTTTTAAAAGATAACAAGTTTGTGAAATCATATTTTCGAAATATCTCATGTTTATGAAAATAAAGTTTTGAAAAAGTGTCAATTTGGGCAATATGTTTATAAGATATGAAATACATATTATGTGGGTTTGGTTTGGTCCATTCTGTTGTCAAATGTACTTCGACTAAAGGCTTCTCCTGCCTGCCCTTTAGTGGCATGGAGCTCTTTCATGGACTCCCATAAGTTCACGGCTACGCAAAACCATTATATAGGATTACGTTAATACGTTCTATTCACGGCTACATAAGACCCTTTTGGGAAATATGTAGTACATTCTACTTATAGACCTACCAAACCATTCTGATGTGCTTATGATATGTGAATAAGTTTGATGCATTCATGTTTTGTAGTTTGGGATTTTGACTACATGACAAGAATTTGAGAAACATGTGTTTTATGAACTCAATGAGAATTTTCTATGACAAGTGAATGTTTTCAAAGTTTTGCTTATTTTTCCATTATAAACTGTTACCCACGAGCTTTTAAGCTCATCCCCTTTTCGTCCCATCTTTAGGTGATATCTAAGAGATCAAGTGATCAAAAGCTTAGGGGAATAGCTCCAAATTTGTTTATTTTATATTTGAGTTGATTTTAGGAAAGCACAAAGTTAATTGCATTTCAAGTTTATTTTGTTCAAGAATCTTTTGTAATTTGAAATTTTGGGACGATGATATATTGTGGCTTGAAATGCCATTAAAGATTTGTAAAAACTTCATTCTTTTGGTGTTATTGAAATATGAATTGTGTATGGATGATGTGAGTTGAAATTAGATATACGTGAAGAAGTTATCAACTTGAGTTGATGATTTTGATCATAAAAAGTTGATATCTATATATATAAGATATGTTATGAAAAGGAAAGATAGGAATTATGATTGATTAGATGTAGTTAAATATGATGAGACAAATGAGTTGAGACTTGAGAGTTTAATGAAGTCAATTTGGTAGCTAGATAGTTAAGCTCAAGACATTCCAAGTTTGCATAGTGCAAAATTTCAAGTCTTCCATAGAGTTAAATTTCGTGTTCTGATTTTAGAGAAAATATTGTATTGATTTAGCTTGAATTAGCCAAAGTTGTCTTCTAAAAAATTGTAGCTTATCTTTCTAGCTTTCCAACGGCATATAATATGAAAATTTTAGACATCGGAGTCGAAAGTTATGATCCTTATAAGTGGAGATGCTTAGGAGTATAGACCGTATCTTCTGGTGATGACGTGCATCGTTTGGTGATGACATGTATCGTTTGGTGATGACGTGTATCATTTGGTGATGATATGTATCTTCGGTGCACTGTTCATCTTACACTTTCTAGTCTAATTTTGACCCTATAAATGGTAGAATCTATCTTCAAGGTCTTCATAAAAGTTGTAGATCTTGAAGTTTTCTTTCAAACCATCTAAGAATGACCTTGATCAGATATCTCTAGAGAAAGTTATGCTAATTGTAAAACATCTTCTATGTACTATTCATAAACTTCTTCTGGGCATTGTTTATCTTGTATCATCTGGTCCAGTTCTAGCCCTTTAGATAACAAAATCTTGCTTTGATGTCTTTATAAACATTGTAGATATTGAAGTCTTCTTTCAAACCATCTATGAATGACCTTGATCTAATATCTCTAGAGAAAGTTATGCTAATTTTTCCAAAATAGATCTTAGACCGAAGCCTTTCATCTGACCCTATCGTCTGGTCCAATTTTGATCCTCTAGATTATAGAATCTCACTTTTCTGTCTTCACAAAAGTTGTATATCTATGAGTCCTCTTCAAAACCATCTAAATAACACCTCAATCTGATATCACTAGAGAAATTTATGACAATTGTTCCAATTCGTCTAACCATTTTTATGGTTTCATCTGACCCTATTGTCTGGTCCAATTTTGACCCTTTAGATGACAAAATCTTGCTTTAATGTCTTCATAAAAGTTGAATATCTAGAAGTCCTCTTTGAAACTATCATAAGATGACCTTAATTTGACACCTATGGAGAAAGGTATGCTAATTGTCCCGAAACAGGTTCAATATGATTGAGGACTAAAACCTTGTTTGATTTCTTTCAACCATTACTTTGTTATCTAACCTCCAAATAAAGTGATTCTTAGACCAATTGATTCCTAATGCATTTCTTTCTACCTCTCTATAAAATATTATAGCTTTTGATACTGAATTGAAAAAGATTGATTGAATCAAATTAAGGGCATCGGATGGAAGAGTATGAATTGGATATTTTATTGAATGTATTTCAGTACTTTGATGGTATCAGAGAATGAAGATGAACTGAGGATGACTAATGAGGTTTCCCAAATTATGTTTTGAAGTTGAAGAAATGTGTTTGCTCACATTTTATGATTCCGAATTGGGCTCCGAAACTGGGGTCCAACACATATGGCCACTTATGCAATGCAACATGGTACCCCTAAAATGTATAACATACTGAAACAACATTTCTGCTGGCCTGAAATGAAAAAGCAAGTAGTGGAGTTTGTTTCTAAATGTATAACATTTCAGCAGGTTAAGGCTGAGCATCAGACCCCAATTGGAAAATTACATTTGTTACCTATTCTAGAGTAGAAATGGGAACGAATTACTATGGATTTTATAATGGGATTGCCTAATACTCCTGAACATAATGGTGCAATATGGGTAGTGGTGGACCGATTAACTAAGTCATCCCATTTCATACTAGTACGGGAGAACAATACATTAGACCAGTTAGCTCAGAGATATGTGACTGAGATTGTGAGACTGTATGGGGTTTTAGTATCTATTGTATCATAAAGGGATCCCATATTTACTTTGAGATTCTAGAAGAGCTTACAATCAGCTATAGGCACACAGTTGAATTTCAGTACAACATTTTATCCTCAAACAGACAAACAGAGTGAGAGAACTATCAAGACTGTTGAGGATATGCTCAAAGCATATGTATTGGAGTTTCAGGGAGCTTGAGATTAGTACATAGCATTGTTTGAGTTTGCTTATAACAATCATTATCATAGCAGCATGGGGATGGCACCATATGAGGCATTGTATGGTAGAAAATATTGATCACCTCTATACTGGGATAAGGAAGGTTTGAGAATGATTGAAGGTCCAGAACTGATACACGATACTATAGAGAAGGTGAAATTGATCAGGAGTCAAATAAAAGCAGCTCAGGATAGACAGAAAAGCTATATGGATCATCATAGAATGGATAGGGAATATAATGTTGGAGACACAGTGTTTATGAAAGTGTCGCCTTGGCGTGCTATGTTGAGATTTAATAAAAAGAGCAAGTTGAGCCTAAGATACATTGGTCCTTATGAGATTCATGAGAGGATTGGTCCTTTAGTATATAAATTAGCTTTACCTAACAAGATATCTCAATTGCATAATGTGTTTCATATGAGTATGTTAAGAAGATATTGATCTGATCTTACTCATGTATTACCGGCTCAAGATATTGAGGTCAATAGCAATTTGAGTTATATTCAGGAGCCGATTAAGATAGTGGGTGATAAGACAAAGTAGTTGAGAAATAGAGTGACTCCATTAGTGAAGGTTCATTGGAGAAATCACTTGACTGAGGAAGCAATATGGGAAACTGAGAATCATATGAAGCGACATTATCCCCACTTATTTGAATTATCAGGTAAGAATTTCGAGGATAAAATTCTTGCTAGGAGAGGAGAGATGTGCCATTCTGTTACCTAAATTAAGATTAAAATGGTGATTATTAGAGACTAATGAGAAATTAGGAAGCATAATTCTTACTTATGCATAATGTGACACACACATACACGGCATTATTGGTCTTGCACATTACAATTATTTGTGCATGCATTCATTGACATTTTTCAGGTATAATTAATTGTTAAAAATGAAATTAAAATGTGAATTGTGAGCTTTTTAAGCTGAAAATTTATTTGGAGAATAATCTGATTATTTCATATTTTTGGTGAATTTTTAGAAATTTTTGAAATTTTGGGGTATGAATAATGTTAAGTGATTATGATGTGAATTGTGTTTTGATATGTCATGATTTCAGGTATGATTGGATTTCAGTTAGAACATTTGGAAATAAATGTTAGGGATTGGAAAAATAATAGATTAAAATGTGCATTTGGACTAGGACAAATGCCAAGCGGTAGGATAAATTGATACATGAAAAATTGGGATGATTAAGCCTAAAATTGAGAGACATTTGGCATAGTTAAATGTGTTACAAATGGACTAGTAAGTGAATGACAATTGGACCAATTATTATGTGACATGTGGACTGATTTAGTAGGGATAAATGGCAAAAATGAGGATTAGTGGCAACATACTAGGTTGATACATGGCAAACTAGCTTTATGACAAATGCCTTGGCCAAATGAAAACACTTAACACCTAGTGAAGAAAGTTACAGCAAGGAAACTTCTGCAGTCTTCTCCTTTGTTCTTGATCTTCTTCACTGAAATTCCTTTAGTTCTTTTTTCTCTACAATGTTGTTTAAACCCTAGCTCAGTTTCAACATCAAACCATACATATATCATTCATCAAATTGTCGAGAAATGAGCTCATCTTCACCTTGAGTACGTGATGAATCATGCATGAATGGAGGCTTAGTTAATCTGAAGTTTTGAGCTGCAATTGGAAGCTTGAAAGTAGGTAGCAAATCTGAACTTTATGATATGTTTATTGTTATGAGAATGATGCTTGAATTGGAATGACATAGATGAGATATTGGTGAAGATGTGTGATGGAATATTATGAACTAGAGAACTTACATTGAATAGACTTTGGTATTTTGATTATATCTTGAATTTTAGATTTCTAAATACATTGATTCTTAATTCAAAATAAATTAGAGACATATGTCTACAACTTCTTGAAGAAGTCAAATGTTAATTCTATCTCTAAGCATTTCAAAATCTGACTGGAAGTAGAGTTGGGAGTTCTGTTACAGTTTAAAAACAGCCTGAACTATTTTGGAAGTGCTAATTGAATGTGAATACGTTGTCTAAATGATTTTCTGATTTTCAACTAAAAAGTTCAATGCTGGACCTAATCCGATGACTACTGCTACAGTAATTGTTACTGTAACTGATACTATGACTGATATACTGTTATATCACATGCAAATGAAAGTGATTGAATTTTATGAATGAATTGTGGCATAGACTTCATTCCAATGCATGTAATAAAAAAGGAGTTATGACTGATGTTGCTACTACTACTGTTACTGATAAGAGCTTTAAGCTCCCGCATATATGGTTCGAGCCTATGGCTTACTGTGATCAATGAGTCACTGACTGACTGACTGAGCTCGATAATTCAGGATAATGTAAAAGCACACAGTCACAACAATATCAAAATGAATGTGAGTCTTATACATATCGCATCCGCATACCAATTTGAATTCATTGAATGATTTGCAAAGCTATGTGAAAGTCATTATATGATTGAACTGTTTAACTGAGAAATGATTTATCTGTGATAGTATTTGATACTTGTCAAGTGGATTTGAACTATATGATTATATAATATAATTGATCTTGTTTTATGGCATGAGTGAACCATTGAGGATGGTTACTCTACTGAGTTCGCAAAATTCATCAAAATTGTACCGTTGCTTTTCAGGTTCAAGAGTGAGACGACCTAGCTTCTAAGACTCCATAGAAGCATTTTTTGTACAACTGTTACAGTCAAATTTGGCTAAAAGATCAGTTAGCTAGGATTGAGGACATAGTTGTTTCTTTCGAGTTTATAGTATTTGATGTGCACTGAGTTGTTTATGTTCATAGGACAACGTTGTATAAACATGGATGATATTGTATTATATGAAACAATGTAAATTATGGTTTTTGATGTAATATGATAACATTTTGGATTTTAGCAATTGTGTGATTGAAAGTTTAGTTTATGATGCCATGTTATGAACAGTGAAGGTGAGATAGTTAACTAGTCATTTCTATTAGGCATGTAGAAGTGTATCTGATGGATGCACGTGCAAATGTCAGATGGGAATGGGGTGTTACATCTTGACTCTAAACCTTGAACATAACTCTAATCCAAGATATGGATGATGCTCAAGAGGTGATCACAAAATGCTCTTCTGATGTAGATCAACTGTTGGACCCAGAGGACGCCATCCACTCCAACCTTAATTTGATAGGGTGGCGTGAATGGGGTAAGATGCGAAATGCGCTTACCCTATTTTTCTCATATGATACATTTTTCTTGTAGGTTTTCTTTATCTAAAGATGTTGTTGTGCTAAAACGTCATCATTTGTAGCTTGTGTAAAGCTCTTGGCTAAACGCTATTTACAGTTCTTTAATTTTTCAAAAAAAATCAACTGTTAAGGACTACTATTCACTCCTAGATCACTTCCGAAATCCATTATTTACGAATCCTCGTAAAAGCATAAAAAGCAACTTAATAGTAATGAGTTTGAAGATAAAAGGCATAAGGGAATTTGTTTTTGATGTAATGACAAATATGCCCTTGGTCAAAAGTGTAAGATGAAATAATAGAACAGGTTTCTTGTAGAATATGAAGTAGAATCAATATCAAAAATGAAACTAGAAGAATCTCCAATCTTATCTCTAGAAGCTTGGGCAAGGATTTCTTTAGGTGATTTCAAATAGATGAGGATCTTGGGGATGCATAGAGGGAACCAATACACATTTGTATTGACAATGGATGTATACATAACTTTGTAGATATCATTTTGATTCAAAAGTGTACTTATGAATACTTCGAAGCGAAGGACCTCAAAATGAGAATAGGAGGTGACTTACAATTGATTTGTGAAGGACTATGTAAGAATGGCAACTTCAAAGAATAAATTTCTCTTTCAATGCACTGGTATTACATCTAGGAGATACTACTTAGTCCTTAGGTTTTAGTAGCTATTCACTCTTAACGATATCCTACATAACTTTGTCAAACAAACCATGGATTTTTACTCAGTGTAAAAGGCATATTCAACTTAAGAGAGACAATATTAGCCAACTTGAGTTTGTAACTCCTAAGAAGTTTGCAAGGTTATTGTAAAAAACTTAGTTTAATAGTCAACTTTGTATGTTAAGGCTTATATATCCTATAAGGCAAAAATTTTAGGAACTGACTATAGAGAACAATTCCTTTAAGGAAGAAAATCAGTTAAAAATGGATTAAACTTTACCATTATTTGTTGAACTAAAAGGATTGTCTCTACTGGGGCCACATTATCACAAATTCCTCTAAAAGGAGTACAATCTATCAATGTTAGGACCTATAAGTATAGAATTTTACAAAAGAATGTCATTGAGGAATTGATTTAAGACCTCCTATAGTAAGGAGTCATCCAACACAGCCACAACCCTTTCTCTTCATCTCAAGTGTTGGTGGATGATTCTTAGCATTTGTGTGTGGATTTCAAGGAGTTAAATAAGAACATTATTGATGAAAAAATCCATATAACAATTATTGAAGTACTTTTGGATGAACTATATGAAGTAGTTTGGTTCTCCAAGTTAGACTTAAGCTCTAATTATCTTCCTATCTATATACACTATACAATTATCTATAAAACAACCTTTAGGACATATGAAGGGTATTATGCATTCCTTGTGATGCCCTTTAGGTTGACTAATGCTCCTTTCACCTTCTACAATTTAATGAATGATTTGTTTAGGAAGCATCATAGGTGGTTTATATTGATTTTTTAATGATATACTCGTATAGAGAAAAATATTGAAAGATCATATGGAACATCTCAAGGTAGGTTTGGGGCTTTTGATTCATAATCTTCTCCTACTTAAAGGACAAAAATGCAACTTCGATGCTTCACAAATGGAATATTTAGGATATGTAATATCAGTTTGTAGAGTTTTTGCAGATATAAAAAAGATAAAATCCATTTCCAAACGACCAAGTCCCTTAAATGTGATCGAATTAAGAGGCTTATCGGATCTAGCTGAATATCTTAGATTTATCATGCATTTTGTCATGTTAAGTAAATCTTTGATAGAGTTACTTTAAAAAAGCACTTTCAAATGGACTGATAAGGAGGAAGCATCCTTAGTACTTAAAGAAAGCCCTTATGATTGCACTAGTCCTCGTATTGCAAAATTTCTCTAAACCATTCTCCATTGAAGTTGGTGCATATGGAAACAAGTTGGGAGTAGTACCGAGTCAAGAAGGAAATCCCTTATCTTTCACAAATAAAACTTTAAAAATTAAACATCAAATTTTATCCAATTATGAGAATTAGTTCCTAGCAATAATCATAGCTGTCAAGTATTAGCATCAATACTTGAATGAAAAAGCCTTTACTGTTAACCTAGATAACAAAAGTTTAAAGTTCCTATTAGAGTCGTAAATGGATACACATAAAAAAAAGGTTGGTTCCTAAGTTGTTAAGATATTATTTTAAAATTAGATATAAAAGTAGCTAAAAATATCTAATTGATGCCCTCTTTCGAGTCTCAAGAGTGCAACTCTTTACCTTGGTCCTATCTCAAATTCAAACACATCTACAAGAAGAAATAAGAGGAAGTTAAGACAAGGACCATATTGTCCAAAATTTCATCAAGAAACTATCAGAAGGCAATCTGATCAATGGTTCCTATCAATGGACAAAAAGAATTTTGAGATGGATAAGAAGGATGGTGGTAGGGTATAAAATTGATCCTAAAACTAAAATTATGTCTATGATGTATGAAAGTTTAGTTAAGGGACATTTAAGAGTGTTTTGAGGACTATCAAAAAGTTGTAGTCCTTATTTCATTAAAAGGGATTTCAAATGGGTGTCTGGAATTACACTTGAAATTGTTAAGTTTGCCAAACTAATAAGTACAAAATTTTTCTAAGCATGATAGATTAACATTCATATAGATTTTGTTGAGGGACTGCTAACCTCTAATTATTGTTTAGTGATATTAGTGGTGATTGATATATTTAGCAAATATGCATACTTCCTTTCTCTCAGACACCTTATACGGCTAAAATGGTGGTCGATGCTTTCTTCTCTAACATATTTAAACTACATAAAATATTAGAGACTATAACCCCCATTCTTAAGTTAGTTTTGATATGAGTTCTACAAATTATAAATAGTTGGCCTTCAGTTTTCTTTTGTTTATCATCCTTAGTAAGATGGATAAGCTGAAGTTCTAGTTAATCTTTAGAGACCTATCTAATGTGTATGACAGGAGACCTTCCCCATAAATGGTTTCAGTGGCTTCCCTTAATGGAATGGTATTATAACCCCACCCACGATTTAGTCATTAACACCACTTTGTTTAAGGTTAAGTATGGTTATCCTCTACCTATCTATTTTCCTTACTTTACTAAGGGCTCTAAGTTAGTGGCAGTGGATAATTTATTATAAAAGAAGGGAAACAACCATTCAAATGGTAAATTTTCATTTATTAAAAGCACAAGAAAGGATAAGGAAACAAACGAACAAAGAAAGAGTTGATAAGGTTTTTCATATTAACAAAAAAAAATATTTCTGAAGATCTAAGCCTATATATGAGGGATATTAGCTAAAAAGGCTAACTAAAAGTTATTTCCTCAAATTCATTGGATCTTTTAAGATAATTAATAAGGTTGGACAGGTTGCCCATAAGCATGAATTTCTCCTTAGAGCATTCTTACACATTACTTTCTAGTTATGTCAATTGAAGAAATACCTCACTTTTGCTATTAAGGTTTTCCTTAAAATTCCTCAAAAACTGTATATGAAAAGAAAAGTTTCCTGTAACTATTTTAAGGAAGAGAATGATCAAGAAACACAACAAGCACACTAAATGAAATGGTATGGACCACAAAAACATATTACTTAAGAGAGTTTTCACTCTATTTACAATAACATTATCCTCATTAGGATCTAGTGGACAAGGTTCTTTAAAGAGGGTAACATCATTATAAATAAAACAAAGGAAAAATAAGAAGAAGAATAGGACGTCATCTTTAATTTTATCTAAAATGTTATTGTATCACTTAATGAATAAAGACACATGCTGAGAGGAAAATAGTGCTATTATTGTCTTCTCTTTTGTTGATACTAATGTAACTATTCTTAATAGGCATATACATTATGAAACATACAACCAAAATATATATGAGAGAAATAGTCTTCTTCTCTCTCTTCTCTTGTGTCACCTACTTCCTTTTGCTCATCTTTTCTTGTTGCTAGTTTTAGTAATGAAGGAACGTGCACAGTGGAAGTAGTTTGAAGCATATATTGTTGAGAAATCGGGCTAAGATCCAATCTCGTGCGTAGTGGAATAATTAAATTTTTTTTCATATTTAATTTTTGAAATTCATGATCACTTAAATTCTATAAAATGATTAACAGTTATGTCATAATAAAGCATAAATCTTAATTCATAGTTTATTCTAAAGCTTGATCATATTCTTATAGTATCCCTCAAACCATTTCCAAAACTAGCTCATGTCAACTACCGTAGTTACATAAATGTTTGACCTTTAACGATATCTACAGAATAAGTTAAGAGAACTCTACAACTATTACAAGGAGGGTTAGGTAAAGAGTGCTAGCTCTCTTAGAGCTTAAGCTTATTATAATAGATTTTGGACATTTTAGTATTTTATTTGAAATTAAATTATGATTTTAGTTAAAATTTAATTATAATTATAAATAATTCAAATTAAATAACAATTATGCTCAAATAAGACCCAATATCTAATATTGATCCTTTTTTTATTAAATATCTTATGTTTAATCATAAACTTTCTCAAACTTAACAATATAACTTGATTAAAATATTTATTCTCTTTAACTCATTCTTTATGTGTCACCTGTTAAGTTTCCAAATATATTGGCAGTAGATACAAACTATAACTCTAAATCATATTTGGAATTAGACAAGTTAAATTTATTTAATTTATCTTTAATATTCTAATTAAATAATTTATATTCACAAATTAAAATTGACATCTAACAATTCATCATAACTATCTAAATATTTAAGAATGTTAATGTGGTTTTGCCTAACCCTTCTGTACATGATTTTCGTATAATTCAATCCTTTAATCTTATAATATTTCAATTAGACATAAAGTATAGAATTAATGTCTACTCTATTTTGAGTCAAATCATATTAGTTCTTCACCATTAATTATTGATTTAATTAATAACATTTATAAACTATTTTCAAAATGTTATTTCATTTTAGTCAAGAATTTTTCAAATCAATATTCAGTCTATTGATTCAGTCTTAATAGAACAATGACTGAGAACAATTTTGAAATAAAACATAAATGTAATATAAATCTCATAATTATAATCTTATTTATAATTTCATTTACAATTTATATTTATCTTATAGTCTTTATCATATACATCTAAGTATGTATAAAATAAATAATGTCTTTAAATTATTCTGTTACTAAAATACAACTAAACGATTAATTTTTAGAGCATAAACCAACACCTATAACTTTGATTCTTGACCTACAGAGGTAATCCAATCCACAGCCGGTGGTAAACTCTCTGGATAGTCCTAACAATCCATGAAACTATTGCTCTCTCTTTAGGAAAGAAATTACGACCTGGGAATTGGGACATACGTGCTGATGCTACAACCCACGGACTGGTTTTGAATTGAAATTGGTTAATGTGTTAAGAAATCAAGAGCAATTGTCTTTGACATAGCTCAAGCTGGACATTCTAATCCTTCAAGCAAAATCCACCTTGGATTTTGCACCAGATCATAGGAAGATAGAAGAACACAACCACAAAGGGTGGACATAGAATAAGTAGATAATAAGCTAAATAACACAAGAACGAACATACATGGTCATAGTTACTAATCATAGCCGACAAAAACTCTACTTCTAACTTTTAAGTTCCTGCACATTGCAACAAAAGCTGCAACAACTATCAACTTCCACTACTCTTTTTTTGTCTTTTTTTCTGGGTGGGGGTTGCGTGCTAACTTCCCTCCACTTAATAGATTTAGCATCCAGATGTAATCCAATCTAGTTGTGAGAACTAAACATTAAGAGCTACAGTCATCCATGAAATCCAAAAGATTGCTACAATAAAAAGTAAAGAGGTATAACAGAAACCACTTCAGCTGATGAATAAATAGTACAGGAAATTCAGCAGCTAACAGTTGAAGGAGCTGGCTGCTGTGGAGCATCACTTGGCCCAATTTGGTTAACTTTACCATTTTCTGCAATTCCTTCAGCAGTAGTTGTGTTACGCGCACCGTCATTTTCTCCTACTTCCACTTTGTCTCTGATCTCTTCCTGGGTAGCACCAACTGCCCCATTAGAATTATCTTGCTGTGCAACCCTGTTCTCTTTCTCCACCTCAGTTGTTGGCACCAAGAATACATCCTTCTTATTTCCACTCTCAGCCACTTCAACAGAGCCCGTTTCTTCAGCAAGTTCGAGCTTCAGTCCTGCTTCAATATTTTCTTGCTTTTCAACTTCCATTTGATGCTTCTCTTCCTCAGAATAAGCATCCCCTTTTACTTCATCAACATCCTTGGTACTGTTTTCTTGAGCAACATCCCTGACCCCATCTGAACCCTTTTGTTCTTCTTTTGAGGTGTTTTCCATGATGGTATCTCCATGTTCCTTCCCTTCAGCAGGTTCCTTATCTACTTTCTTATCCTGATTTCCATTGGTTACATCACCTTTCTCTGCCTCTGCATTTTGCTTCTCACTTTCCTCAACATCTTTCATTTGAATATCTTTTTCACTCTCAGTCTGATCAGGAGCAGATTCCACTTCTTTATTGTCCTTCTTCAAGCCTGATGATTTCCGGGCACGTTTCTTTGGAGTCTCCTTCTCTGGCGTTAGAGTAGCCTTTGCCTTCTCACTGATTCTTGCTGATCTCCTTGGTGTCTCACCTGTACCCCAATCAAACTCTGATATTGCTGGATTTCCAGGATGTGCTTTTAGGTACTGCTCTAATTGTTTCCTGGTACTAATCTCTTCACCAGTTGGAGCAATGAAAGTGATTTCACTCTTCCTTGGTGTTCCTCCACTCTTGGGATAGAACTGCATAAGTATAGAAGAATGTATCAAACAATGAGAGTTATCCATATTAACGACAACAAATGATGCCTTGAAGCATTCATATGGAATAATAAGAACCTTTCAAGTAACTGAAGCCCATAAAAATTAAGATTATAGAATAAAACAAATAATGGAAGTTAAGATTGTAATGTCTTCCACTTAGGCATGGATACATGGCGAGTCCTAAGTATAACATCTAACAAGCAACAGTCAAATAACATCTCACATCACTTTCACTGCCTTTCAAATAGACAATTGCTACAGTAACAATTAGAAATAAAGACAACATGAAACTTAGATCCAACAAATCGTGCGGACCCCTTTGGGATAAGGCATGAAAAAAAATAAAAATAACAAGAGACCGTGGAGAAGCAATCTGGAGGTCTAGCAAGATGAGAAATGATAAAAGTATGATCCAGCACATATAAAAACTGTAATTCAAGCACAAATCAAGAGCACTAGTATGCTTTAACTAATTGATCGTGATAATTAACAGAAAAGTAAAGAGAGAAAAGCTTGAGAACAGGGCAGTCTATTGACAAGCTAAACATCAGTTAAAAATGCTATAACAACAAAGAGAGAGAGAAAGAGAATGACAAAAAGATAACTAAATTTTCCAAATTTCTTCACCAAAGAAGTAAAGCCAAAAAATCTAGATTAAAATCACTAAGATGATATCATTTTTAGAAAGTAAGATGGCCAGTATAAAGTTAAGAGTACAGGCATATGGTAGTCTATAGAACTGATAGTCTGAGCAATAAGAAGCAGTGCTGAGATAATGGTTGGAAACGTATACAAAAATCTGGACTTCTTGATAGTAAGAAGACAAGCCCTCCTAACCATTAAGGTTTTGTTATGTATTGCAACATCAACTATTGAACAAAATGGAAAAGATATTTTCCTACAAAAACCGTACAAGACAACTAATTCTCTGAAATCAGAACCACCATTGCTGTACTTGAAATGTCAAAGACCAATCAAAAGTCATCTTGATGGTGCAAGACATACCCCAAATTGCAGTAGCTAAGCTAATTTATCATTAATTATGTTAGTAACAATAAGTGTCTCACAGGCCCAACATTAAACCAACAAAGAGATATGCCAACGTTGGCTATTGTCCATTACCACATAATAAAAGCCAGCTTTATGGTTTACCCTTTAACATTTTGCAAAAATCATGTATAAAAGGATCTGCCTGACGCAACACAGGGCCTGAATTGATGACTAACATCGAACAAACTTCTGTCTTTTTTTACAGATCCAATTTAAGAAGAATAGGTATATGCTATCCAGGGCTACAATTTGGGCATAAAGTGTTGAATTGACAAGCCCTACGAAAATTTATGTTCTCAAATTTTCAAATTGTCTACCTCACATTAATTACTTAACAAAACAATGCATTCACGACATATGTAAAAGGCACAAGTATTAAGCATCAATGTTTTAGTCACAAGTCAGGCTGCAACTAACTCACAAAAATATCCCACAGAAACAGAACCAGTACCGTGACAGCTCTATTATCACAGAATAAAGCTGGGAAATATGTCATGCATTCATAGGAATTCTTGCTTGTTTCTGAACCAAGTAGCAGTACTCCAGGAGAAACAGAATCTTCGGCTTGTTTTTGAAAGCAAATGAGAAGGTCCTTATCATAAAGGAGTTCATAATTGAACTACATGATAAACAGAGGATATATTCTTAATTACAATAAGTGAGCATAACCCGAGCTATAATTACCACTACCATGTAAAAGGTAATAAAATAGATCCAGAAAACACTCTCTTCAGAAAATTGACACCTCTATGCCCAAACCCTAATCAAATAATTTAAGAAAAATAACAAAGGACACCACCAAATTCCAACGACAAAACAGCAAAGAAGAGTTCATCCTGATTAAGCAAACCCTCAACCAAAATTCAAAACTGTACAACATGACCACAAGAATAAATTCCCTGAAAATATTCAAGCAAGATGCAAGAAGCAACAAGCCATGAACATAAAATGAACTCTTAATAAGAAAGCTTAAACCTTTACAACGAAGCGGAAATAAGGAAAAAGGTTACCATTTTCTTCCACGCAGAAGGAGCTGACAGCTCAATGGAACAAACTTCTTCCTTGGCCTCCATTACAGCACCTGCAGAAAACACAAGCAAACCAAACCCTTAAAGGAAACAAAGAAAAATCACTTCTTTCTCCGTCTCTCTCGTGTTTGTGTGCGTTTGAGGTGTGTGGTAGCAAGAGGGGCATACAAACCGCTGAAAGTTATTCGGGGATATGTTTGTTGTTGCTGTGACTTCTCGAAGTAGTTGTTAGTTGCTCTCTCATTCACTTCTTTTCTTTGTTAAATATCTGCGGAAACTGTCACATTAATGTCCTAATCCTACGGGGTTTCGATAGTTTCACCCAATAGGGTACAGAAGACACCGAAACCTCGTGAGAACCCAATCCAAGACCTTCAC
Source organism: Erythroxylum carthagenense (assembly GCA_026413575.1). NCBI lineage: Eukaryota > Viridiplantae > Streptophyta > Magnoliopsida > Malpighiales > Erythroxylaceae > Erythroxylum > Erythroxylum carthagenense. The sequence goes on along the minus strand of JANZLD010000001.1, from coordinate 37,757,680 downwards.
GTGTCCCTAAAGCAGTTCTGTTCTGTTCTAAAATGAACGCCTCCTCTTATCTGCCCTGGAGACGCTTTATTACGACACGTGTCAAACATTTTGCATTGCGTCGGGGGCTTTCATTTTAGCTAATAATAATTAAAAGAAATATCAAATAAGAGAATGATAAAATAAATACAAAGAAAAAGAAACTGGTGGATTTGCATACCATAAGCAGAAGTTACTTTACGTAACTTTGGTCCCTTTTGACCAATCAAGTTACCGTATCAAGCCATTAATTACTTATCGTGTTGAGAACAAATGAACATTTATTATAAATTAGGTTTAGAAATTTTTGTGATGAACTAACTAGTCTTCATATAACAGAAATTTACATCTCATATTATTCAAATTACCGGAGCAAACAGCCGACACAAAGCTTTGCGAAAACCATAATCCACAATTACATCCCTTATTGTGCTTTTGAAGAAAAAAAAAGAAAATTAAAGATATTTTAGGTGTAAAAACAGGAAAAAGACGATAGGGAGCAAGATAAGGCAGTCGGTGACGTGAAAAATAAAAGCAGAATGGATAAAGGATTTCGGGTCCGAACAGAACGCGACGGCGTTATGCTTACGCATATGCTCTTTGATTCAAGATATTTGATTCTTTCATCGGTCAACCTTTCTTTCTGCAGCTGTACCAGATTGGGCTTGTGTTCCTGGGATGGCCACATCTTTTGCTCCTGGGCTTCTTTTCCCATTTCTTGACCTTTTTCATTTCGTTAGTTTTGCTGCTTCCCATTATACATTATGGCCTAAAATTAAAAAAAAATGGCTAATGCCCTTTTGGAAATTGTAGCCCCTTCGTCTGTAGCTCAAAGATTTAAAATTAATTAAAGTTCCTATATCCCAAGCTTATAGCTCGTCTAAAATAGTATAACAAAGTACCGTTCCTTTGAGTTTTAGTTAGTCACCTTGCCAATCAAATTAATTTTTATTTGAGAAAAAATATAATGAGATTAAAATTGCAAAATTTCATAATTTAATCATTTGCAAATACATTTCGCAATGTCACAAAAACAAGAACACAATTTCAGTTTAAAGAATCAAATTATAAATGTTGGGGTTAATCTCTTCATATCATGTAATCCCTCACTTTGGTAATATAATCATACTTAATCCTAGACATTCTAATGTATTGGCCCATTTGTCTCCCAATACATAAACCAATTAAGCCCAAAATAACGATTGAAGTTCGGTACGTGATCTCTCAACATACACACTTTGCTTAACTGTTATTTAGATATGGAGTAATCTCTTGGACAACTATTAAAGCATCCAAAATCTCTCTCTAAATGTCATGTAAGTTTGATATGTGAAGTGTTCTCAACGCCGCCCATTCTCATGGCACATCCAAACTGATTTCCTAATTCCATTTCTCAATATAAGGAAGACATATAAAGTCCACACATTATCAGCATTAAAGCAAACCATAAATTGAACCAAAGTAACTTCTTACATAATTATGGTAAGAACAACTCTAAAATCTACATAGAAATCCATTATAATCGTCAACATCATCCCCACAACAAGTTCATACATCTTCTCCATATAATAACTAAGCAAAAACAAATGAGAGAAGAGAGAATAGAAGACTTATGAGTTGAAGAACAAAATTGGAACTTAGTGTGGCAACTTTGAGATCTCTTGAAATCACTTCAATCTCCTTGAAAATTGACCAAAAAATGTGTCTATCATCCACCTTTTGGCGTGCTACATGACCCTCTTCATTTTCTAGGGTTTAAAATGGGGTTTTTATATCTTTTGGGTGCTTAAATTGACTTACAATACACCAACCGGAAAATTCCAACTTCCTGGGTCACGATCATGACTACTTGTTATCCAACCTTATTTTCTTCTTTTGTTTCTCCTTCGATACCTACAACTAGTCCATATGTAAGTAAGTTGATAATCAACACAAATAAGGTCTAAATCTAGCCTAAACATTGACATACAAACATGCAAAATATATGTACATCAAAACACATCAAAATATATATACAATCACATACATATGCAAGTTATATGAAAATAACACAAAACCTAGGCTAAACATCCTAGTATGAATACTAAACATACATATTATCACCTAAAATAACTTAGACAATCTTATAACAAATATCACTTATCAACTCCCTCACATGTACACTTTTGTTTGTCCTCAAACAAAATCAAACACAAAACAACATAATGCACACATGCAACAAAAAAGTTAATGGCTCAATGGCCTCATTTAACTTGGTATTAAACAACAATTATTTACCAAGTTCTAATATATCAACCAATTCCATCATGTTTAAGCACTTTTATATAGACATACATATCAATCAAGATATAAACAACTCAGTCGTACACTTATGAGATTTACGAACATGCGTTTACTACTATTGCTCAATTAAAAAAGTTAACTATAACTAATTATCCTCCCATGAAAATTATTGTTATTTTTACAAGATCAATAGGTTTTTATTCATAGATGTCACTTTTTCAAGATTTTTAATGCTACCCTAGTCTTTTAATGTGAAGCTAAACAATTTATGGTGAATATCTCCTGGTTACTCAGATAGGTTGCATTTTTATTCAACCTGGTTAGAAAGTCATTTTAGCCTTTTGATATGAAAACAAACATTCGTGATGAATGTCCCTAGTTACTTAGTTATATCACTACTCACAACTTGCTACTAGCTCTATTCTTAACCCTACGGGTTAGCAAAATAGTTATTTATTTAGTGTGAAGGGAAAGAGCCTCAACCTTGTTACCTCCTTGGATAATCTATTATACCTAAATGTATTATAAATTAAAAAACAAAAAAGCAAGGTGAGCATTTTGATCCTTATGTGGTAAACCATAAAAATGAACACTAGTTTGCAAAATATTCAATAAACAAGGCTTGATTTCAAAATTGTTGGCATTAAAAGGGGCCCGAGAGATCCCTTATTGGTTCGGATTGAATCCGGGTCACATAAAACCTATTAATGTTCTTTGGTTACTGCCCTGATCTCCTTGATCTGTCATTATCTTTTCGATTTTGTCTTGATGTCTTGCTTTTCTCAATTCCCTTTCAAGTTTGGTGATGTCAAGTTAGCTTAATCTATTGGAAATTTCGGAATTTCTTATTTACATATACCTATTACATACAAGAAAAGAGTATCAAATAAAAACAAAAATAAAGCTCAAATTAAAACAATTCAAATCAAACTTGATATTAGGCGTAATATCTGGCAACAATGCCAGAAATTTGATAACTCCATTATGTTTAGCTCAAAGTTTTAAAATTAATTAAAGTTGCTATACTGCAAATATACAACTTGTATAAAATAGTATAGCAAGGTATTGTTCCTTTAAGGATTAGGGATAAATGCATAATTGATCATATTTATACCTCATATTTGATATATTGTTTCTCGATAAATTATCATTTTATCATATATTTGGTACTTAATTCGTTCTAAGTGTGTTTATATTGTACAATAGCCTTCATAGACTTAAAAGAGAAGAAATCAGAGGAAAACATGACATAAAAAGAAGATGAAAGCATAGAAGGGATGCATGCCTATGCATTAGCTCATGCACTTCTTCCAGGCCATGTAAGTTCGAGATTTTCAGAGATTTTGGTTATGCATGACCGTGCATCAACTCATATATAAGCCAAAACCTTAGAATTTAATATAAAAGATGTTTTGTAAAGGCAAATAAAGGGGGATACATACAGAGGTGTTCTGAAACCCTCAGAGGTGGCTTAAGGGGCGATTTTGATCTAGAGAAATGAGAAAACGCAAAGAATTCAATAAAAAATATATCGGAATACAAGATCAAACGTCTACATTGCAAAAATATTTGATATAAGATAACTAGGGAGATTTAGAATTATGAACCCATTATTTTTAATTCATTTTCTTTCTATTTAAGTTTGATTTTGTTTTCAATCATATGTAATTAAAAGTCTTATTAGTATTTAGGTTAAATGAACCCTATATTGGTGCTTTGAAATGATTTTATTCTTTTATTAATGCAATTGGATTGATTGATATATTGTGATCTGATTGCATGTTCTAATAGATCTATTAGAACATTTTTTTAAAATGTTCTAATAGATCTAAAATATTATATCATAACTTAATTTCATACATAGAGATTGAGAAATCCTCTTTATGAAAAGATCTACTGTAATTAGAAGGAGTTGATTGCAACCTTAGAGATAGGAAGGTATAAATCTTCCATATTAGGGTCAAACCTAACAGAGGGATTCACAATTCCATAAAGAAATCCTATAAAATTTAACTTGAGTAATTCTATTTAAAACCTTAGGATTAGTTGTTAATAGACTCGAGGTTAGCTATCACTATACCATAAGAGTCTCCACGGTCCAATAAATCATCAAAACAACTACATAATAAAAGAACAATCTATTAAGCCTTTAGTTGGATTCGAAACCTAGATACTAATCTTTTAATATCGATAATTTTCTGATTGTTTCCTTAATTATGTGATTAAACTTGCTATCCATTTATTTTACTTGCTCTAGTTTTATTTTCTTTAATTAAAAATCATAATCAATTCATAGACTAAATGATAGAATAACGGTAACTACTAATAACCACTATCCTCGTAGGATCAACTCATATTTGTCGGTACTAGCTACAGGTATGCCGTATACTTGTAAAAATTCTTAATTGACACACTGATCTTAAGTCAATCAAGTTTTTGGTGCCATTTTCGAGGACGATGATATTGGGAAAACCTTAGTTTTATTAATCTATTCATTACTTTAGTTTCTTTTATTATGTTTTATTTTTGTTTTTGCTTTATGTTAATTTAATTGTTTAGTTGTTTAATTTATTTTCTTTAGTTTAAGACTTAGACTCCAGGTCAGTTTATAACCCAGAGTACATCTGAGAACTTACTATAGGCAGATCCTGAAATAGAAAGAACTATTTGAAGGAATCTTCGTAGGACATATATGTGAGAGTTAAAGCTGGATGATCGGATAGAAAACTTGAAACGTTACATAAACACTGAGGAAACTTACAGCATGGTAGACTAACCACGAATAATGTTCAACTATGCTAGGCCAAACCTAACTGGTGTGAAATCCAACATATTGAGTCTGACTGTTCAAGCAAACATTTTTGAGATCAAACCGAGCATCATTCAAATGGTGTAGTAATTAGTCTACCTCGAGAGACTCTAAGACGAAGATCTCAATGCACATATCTCTAAAATTTTAGAGATCTTCATATTTTTAAAATTAATGAAGCAAATGATGACGTCTTTAAACTACATCTATTTCCATTCTCCTTAAAAGGAAAGGCTAAACAGTGGCTAAACTTGATGCCACATTCGTCACTTACCACCTGGGAACAAATGGCTGAAAATTCTTGCCAAAGTACTTTCCTTTTGCAAAAACTGTGAAGTTGAGAAATGACATCTCATCACACTCCCAAACTGAAGGTGAGTCATTATACGACACATGGGAGAGATCTAAGGAAATGCTCAAACTATGCCTTGATCATGGAATGCCACTTTGGATGCAAGCCCAAACTTTTTATAATAGGCTAAGTCCAAGTTTGAGGCAATAGATAGATGAAACAACTGGAGGGATGCTGAATAATAAACACCTAAGCAACCCCAGAGTTGATCGAAAATATAGCCATAAACAACCCACTGGTGCTCAACTAGATCACAAACCAATAAGCCAACAGGAGTATATGAACTAGATGTGATGGCATAATTGGATAGTCAAATGGAGATCTTGAGCAAGAATATAGACAGATTGACCATGGCTCCACAAGGAAGGGTGATGTAGTGTGAAGTGTGTGGGTTAGACCATTAGGGATAGGAATGTCAATCAATGTAACCCTAAAACATGGAATATTTTGGAAATGCTGCGAGACAAAAATAATCCATATAGTAATACGTACAATCCTTAAAGGACCACCCAAACTTCTCATAGGGTAAACAAGGACATCAAAGAAACAAGCATCCAATTAGATTATAGCAGCGAGCATCACAACCCAAAAATCTGAGTATGGACAAAATGATACTGGAATTTATTCAGGAATTAAGAGCGAAATATCAGAGTCAATAGATGTCTATATGTAACTTGGGGTGCAATTTAACTAATATAAAACAAGAAATTTTTTAAATACCACTAAACCAAACCCTAATGATCATGTGAAGGCGGCCACATTAAGAAATGGAAAAGAGTTACAATCAGATGCCAGCCCTAAAAGGAAAAGGAGAATCACGAGAAGAGTCAAGAAAAGACCAGAGATGTCGAGACTCATCCTAAAGTGAAGGCATTCTAACCCACCATACCATATCCAACAAAATTAAGAAGGATCACATGGACGGGAAATTCGGCAAATTCTTTGAATTATTTAAATAAATTCATATTAATCTACCTCTTGTTGAAGCTTTAACACAGATGCCTAGGTATGTAAAATTTCTAAATAATTTGGAATAATTGGCTAAAATACACTAAACGAGAAATGCTCAATGATCTTACAAAACAAGTTACCAAAAAAGCTTAAAGATCTAGGGAGTTTCACTATCCCTTGTGTTACTCGTAGTTTATCAGTTGAGAAAGCTTTAGCGGATTTGGAGGCTAGCATTAACTTAATGCCTTATAAGTAATGTAAGAAATTGGGATTTGGAGAACATTAACCTACTAGGATGAGCATTCAATTGCTTAATAGCTCTATTAAATATCCTAGAGGAATCGTCAAGGATGTATTAGTAAAAGTTGATAGGTTCATCTTTCTAGTTGACTTTGTTGTACTCAATATAGATGAGGATGTAGAAGTAATTTAATTTTAGGACATCCCTTCCTAGCTACAACTAGAGTCATTATTGATTCAATGTCCCACTACCATAGGGTACATACCTAAACATTCAGGAACATTCAAGTACATATCTTATGATAATGGCATGTTAGAGCAAAAATAGATCCAACTTACACATGGTATCGTCTAACATAATCAGAAGTCATCAAATTTTAAAACTATTCATTGCATTCATTCACTAGGTTTACATTGTTTTCATTAGACAAATATTTATAAAACCTCATACAAGTTCTAGCAGAAACTACAAAATAAAAACTATAAGTCTCTGACGTTAGCTAACAGACCTCTGAGCCATAACTTAGTCCAAAAGGTTCTTCTAATCCAGAATAAACACTAAGTCTCCTATCTTGTACCTGAAAAAATCACGTTGGAATTTTTATGACTTTTACGAACTCAATGAGTGAATCATCATTGATGATTTCGCCAGATTCACATACACAAATCACATATTTCACAATTATTCATACAGAACATGAATATTTCAAATACTCACCCTGTTATGGCACATCCTTTAATCAATGTGAATCAGATCATATATAAACACATACCAATGCATATGAGACTCCACATTCGTTATTAATGTTGTGACCGAGTGCTTGTCACATATACAAATATTGGCCCATTAGCCCCAATCAGAAACATATATCACGGAGCATAGCTCTACATTTCAAATCATATATCACGGAGCAAAGCTCTACGTGCAAGCGCTTGATACTGGCCACTTTGGTCATAACGTCTTTATCCAAGCATACATTTTATGAGAAGCATCAATTCAGAATTTACCATTTATCACAATCATGTATAAATCACAGTCAAAATTTTATAATTATTGAACCTAAGTTCGACATTTAATTTTCGTTGAGAATTTGCATAGCATAATACAACCAGAATTATTAAACAAATTAGAACACTTCCAATACAGTCCCAAATATATATTCTCCTCATACTTTAAGTCCAGAATTCAGAAACAATCGCAAGAGTTTAATAATTAGAAGCTTAACAAATCAAATTAAATAAATCCTAGGAAATTCATCTAGGTTGACTCATAGTACACTCCAATAAGCTATTGCCTGCATGGTCTGCAATGTCTAACTGACGTCCGATGTGCTCATCTAAAACATACAGAACACATTTACAATATATCACATTTTTGCATTAATGTAAGTATTCCTTTATGCACATGTACTTATATAAAATATGCACAATGTATGTTCAATAACAATTCTGGGTTTCTTATCAAATCATTCAGAGATCAAAGTCCTCATTAATGTCATTTGTACTTATAATTTGAACCAAAATAAAACAATGTGAAAACAATTTCATAACCTAACTGACCACTTCAGATTTTCTACCCATATAATTTTGGGTCAACTTTGCATAATTAATATGATAAAGTAAATGACAAAATTAGGCAATACTTCCTTCAGGAAAGTTGTTCTCCAATGTATTAAGTTTCTAATGACTCCAATATCATCCAATTTGATTCAGTATTTTATGATTTATGCTTATAATACCACAGACTGTGTATATTTGAACTTTTGGCTAGTACATGATCATACCCTCTAATTGTACAACTCATATCTTTTAACTTAGATATCCAAAAATTACAAACTTAGTACCAATTGAAACCTAAGAGAATGAACTATAACCTTTGTGAAGACACCTTTGTCTAATTCGGCCTCTATCAATATAGTTTATTCAATAACAACAGGATATGATTACTATCTCAGGTAGAACTACAGCCTCAGTCAAGACTCAATTTCAAGCCAGATTTTGAAATCATCCTATTTAGATTACTATAGAGAAAGATATGGTCAAAATACTAAAGCATATTTGAGTTGTATGGGATAAGACTTCGCCGCGGCCAAATTTTCCATAAACGAAAATTTCTCAGGAATTCTCAACGGCTGGCCGCGGCGAACTAAAAAGAGTTGGTTGCAGCGACCCAAAGAGTGTTGGCCGCGGCGAACTTTCATAGAAGACTCATCTTCCCAACTTTCCAGATTTTATTCCTAGATTTCACATTCCTACAATGTCTATTATGTATTTCTATACCCAAAACAAATCTCTAATTTTTAGCTCAACAATATATATACAATTCACAAGTCCGAACTCATACTTAAACAACAAAATCCGACTCTCATACATGCAAATTCCAATCTTCTGCATTTTTCTCACATTCACATATTCAACTCCTCATCTAAGCCATTTAGCACATGCTTTCACCGAACTTTATTGCTTTACCTTCTCATGCATGTATTCATCTCTAACATAAGTCATCATCAAAATCATGGTTCAATAACAAGGTTTCTAGCATTTTTTTTTACAACTCCGCATTAACACCTAAACTACCCAACTTTCCCAATTTATGCATGAACTCATTTTCAACCATCAAAACATCATTTACACAACATCCAAAACAATTTTAAACACAACTTACTTGATTCAGCAATTATTTCCAGTAATGAGGGTGAATCACATGTACATAATAGAGGATAAACAAGCTAGTGTTTTCGGAGGATGAGCAAGGAAAATAGTTTTGAACCACAGTATTATTTTGGTGAAGGAAACAACAAAAGAAGGGAAAGAAAGTTACACAAACAAGCAAGTGAGAGCTAAAGAATTTTCCATCCAAAAACACTTGCTACGTATACTCTTTGTGTGCAATACATTTTTCACCCATTAATAGTCCACGTGTCACCATACATACAAGCCATTTGTCATAATTATAGGTTGCCATGCATCACACCAAAATTGGCCCATAAATCAATATTTTTCTAAAATTCACCAAAAATTCCAAAATATCCAAAAGATACAAAAATTGCTAAATCACATTTAATACACTCCAATTTGATCCACAATTTCCATTTATAAACTAATTTACTCGGAAATGCCAATGAATGCATGTACAATCATATGAATATGCAAGAAAAATGTGTATGTCACAATTAATTTATGCATGACGTGCATTTTCCTAATTTTCTTGGAAATTTCTTGTAAGTTACTATTCTAGCCTTAACATGGGTAACGGGATGTTACAATTCTCCCCTCCTAACAAAAAATTTCGTCGTCAAAATTCTTACCTGAATAATCAAATAGTTAGGGGTATTGATTCCTCATATGCTCCTCTGTTTCTCATGTGGCTTCCTCACTCGAATGATTCTTCCAAAGGAATTTCACCATTGGGATCACTCGGTTCCTTAATTGCTTATTTTGATAGCCAATTATCTTAACTGGTTCTTCCACATAGCTCAGATTACTAAAAATCTCAATCACCTGAGTCGGTATCACATGAGTTGGATCCGATCGATATCGCCTAAGCATATTCACACGAAACACATTATGTATCTGAGCCATTTCAGAAGGTAAGGCTAATTTATAAGCCAATGGTCCAATCCTTTCAATTATCTCATATAGACCAATGTATCTCGGACTTAGCTTACCTTTCTTGCCAAATCTCAATAGACCTCGCCATAGTGATACTCTCAGAAATACTTTGTCACTAACCTGATGCTCCATATCTGGTCTATGTTGATCTACATAGCTTTTATGTCTATCTTATGCTACTTTAATTCTGCTACGGATCAATTTTACCTTATCAATGGTATCCTGAATCATCTCTAGGCCTTCAACAATTCTTAGACTCTCTTCATCCAAATATAAAGACGAACAACACTTCCTGTTGTACAACTCCTCATAAGAAGCCATACTGATACTACTGTGATACTGATTATTGTAAGCAAATTCAATCAAAGCTACATACTAATCCCATGCTCCTTAAAACTCCTAAACACAAGCTCTGAGCATATCCTCAATAGTCTTAATCGTTCTCTCACTCTGACCATATGTCTGTGGATGAAATGCAATACTAAAATTTAGCTTTGTAGCCAAAGCTGCTTGTAGGCTACCCCAAAATCTCGAGGTAAATCGAGGATCCCTATCTAACATAATGGACACTGGAACCCCATGCAATCTCACAAATTCATTTATATATCACCGAGCCAACCGATCTAATGAATAATTCTCCCTCACTGGTAAGAAATGAGCCGATTTGGTTAGTCTATCAACAATGACCCAAATGGCATCGTGTTGCCTCAGAGTCCTAGGCAAACTTATAAGAAAATCCATCGTGATTTGTTCCCATTTCCACTCTGAAATAGGTAACAAATTTAGTTTTCCAACAGGAGCCTGATGCTCAGCCTTAACCTGCTGGCAAGTTATACATTTAGAAATGAACTATGCTACTTGCTTTTTCATTCCTGGCCACCAGTAATGTTGTTTTAATATATTATACATATTGATGGTACCAAGATGCATAGCATAAGCTACTACATGGGCTTCCTCCAAAATCTCTTTTCTCAAACTATCAACATCGGGCACACATAATCTTTGCTTTAACTATAATGTATCATCTCTAACTTCAAATTCAGAATCTAGCTTCACTTTTAACTTCTCAATTATCTTCATTAAGTCTGGATCTCTGCTCTGAGCCTCTTTAATTCTTTAAAGCAACACAGGTCTCAACTTCAATGTGGCTATCAATGTATCATTTTTCTCCAGAGTTAATTCAACATTCAATGCTCTCAATTGAACTAGGCTCGGTAACCTCGATAATTGTAGCTGTGCCACACTGCTATTAGACTTCCGACTTAGTGCATCAGCTACCACGTTAGCTTTGCCAGGATGATACTCAATGGTACAATCATAATCTTTTAACAATTCAATACATCTTCTCTGTCTCATATTTAACTCTTTCTGGCTTAATAAATATTTCAAACTTTTATGATCAATGAACACTTGAAAAGTTTTTCCGTACAAATAGTGTTTCTAAATTTTTAAAGCAAATACCACTGCAGTGAGTTCCAAATCATATACTAGGTAATTAAATTCATGAGACCTCAAATGTCTCGATGCATATGCTATGACTTTACCATACTACATTAGTACATATCCCAAACCTTGATTAGACGCATCACTGTACATGACATAACCTCCAAAACCCAATGGGATAGCTAACACAGGTGTAGTAGTTAACCGATGCTTTAGCTCCTCAAAACTCCTCTGATAATCATTACTCCACCTGAAAGCTACATTCTTTCTCAAAAGTTTTGTCAAAGGGGCTGAGATCAGTGAAAACCCCTCAATAAATCTTCTGTAATAACCAGCTAATCCAAGGAAACTCTAGATCTCATACCCATTCCTCGGAGCCTCCCACTTCATCACTGCATCTACTTTCTCTAAGTCCATCTGAATGCCCTGTTCAAACACTATATGACCCAAGAATACCATTTGATCAAGCTAGAATTCGCACTTACTGAACTTGGCATAAAGCTGTTTTTCTCTCATTATCTGGAGAACCAATCTCAGATGTGCAGCATAAACTTCTCTACACTTCGAGTACACCAAAATGTCATCAATAAAAACAATCAAAAAGTAATCTAAATAAGGTTGAAATACCTTATTCATTAATGCCATAAAAGCTATTAGAGCATTAGTCAAACCAAACGGCATCACCAAAAACTCGAAGTGCCCATATCTGGTTCTAAATGCACTCTTAGGAATATCAGCCTCGGCTATTTTCAACTGGTAATATCCTAACCTCAAGTCTAACTTTGTGAACACTTGAGATCCATATAACTGATCAAATAAATCATCCATCCTCGACAATGGGTTTTTATTCTTAACTGTGATAAGATTCAACTACCGGTAATCAATACACAATCTCAGTATTCCATCCTTCTTCTTTACAAACAATATCGGAGGTCCCCAAGGTGACACACTAGGCTTGATAAAACGCTTATCTAACAACTCCTTCAAGTATGTTTTCAGTTCCTTCAGTTTAATAGGTGCCATCCTATATGGAGGAATTGATATAGAAGTGGTACCTGGAATAATGTCTATAGTAAACTCTGTCTCCCTTTCTACAGGAAACACATCCGAAAAATCCCTAACAACTGGAATATCTTGAATGGTTTGTTCACTTCGAGTGTCAACTACCTAGGCCAGATAAGCCTCACATCCACCTCGGATCAGTTTCAACACACTCATAAATGAAATTAGTCAGGCTGGCACTACCTGACTAACTCCTCGAAACACCACTCTCGACTGGTTGGGAGATTCAAGAACTACTTTCTTGGTGTAGCAATTCATTACACCCCGATGAACTGTACGCCAATCCATGCCAAGGATTACATCAATTTCCTTTAACTGCAAGATAATCAGATCAGCTTCTAACTTTGCCTGATCAATCCAAACTATACATCTTTTACACACCTCACTAACCACTATTGTACTACCTATTGGAGTATTCACCTCTAACCACATTTCAATATCTCTCGCTCATAATGTAATCTAGATGCTAGATGCAGTGTGATGAATGAATATGTAGATCCTGTATTTACCAATATATATGCTTCAAAATTAAAAACATTCAACACACCTGCTACCACATCTAGAGAGTTCTGCACCTCCTGTTTGGTGATGACATAGACCCTGGCTTGAGTTTGCGGTTGGTTACTCCACACCTCAGTCCTGACACTGGGCCCTGCTAACTGAGTTTTGCCTCTACCTCTACCTCTTTGTGCAGACCTACCAGCTCTACTCTGTTGAACAATTGTCTCAGTCATTGTTCCTCCTCTAGCTCCAGACTGTGATCCTAACATCTCAGGATAATCTCTAATTAAATGTTCTATCGAGCCACAATGGAAACGAGCTCTAGTTACCCTCCAACATTCACCACCATGATTCTTACCACATTGTTCACATTCAGGCAATTGTTACGACTGAATGGAGGGCATCTGTCCTCTACCACTCCCAAACTGAATAAATCTACCTCTTGATCGGGATCCAGATTGTCTCGATCTAGATTAGAATTTAGACGATCTGTTCTGACACTTTCTGAAGCTTCTGCCAAAATCAGCCTAAGATTCATCCTACCTCTTACCTCTAACCTCCTGTATGTACTCTCCCTGACCATCCTTCAACAACTGCTCAATTCTGATTGAGGTCGCTCGAAGTACTGTGAAACTACCCAAATTAGAAATGTTTAGTCTCGTTCTGATCTCTATGTTCAAACCGTCCTTAAATTGTTTACATTTTTCTTGCTCAGTTGGAATCAGTGCAATTGTATACCCCATTAACTCGTTAAACTTTATCTCATAGTCTACCACTATAAGCCTGCCTTACTTCAGATCTAAAAATTCTTTCATTTTTCGATCCATGTAAATCTTCGGCATATAATTCTCTCGAAAACTCTCAGAAAATCCTCCCAGGTTAAGCTACAAGGTTTGGTGGTACTGCCTAGAACAGTTTGCCACCACTGATATGCAGGACCTTGAAGAAGTGAGACTGCATAATCAAACCTCTCATCTGCCTCATAGTCCATCTAGTCAAACACTCTTTCAGTTCGCTTAAGCCACCTTTCTGCTTCAGCCAGGTCTGTACTTTCGTAGAAGTCCACAGCCCCTTGCTTCCTCAATTTATTATATCTTCTTTCTCACCTTTTCGAACTTCTCGGAGGCATTTGAGCAAACTCAACTATTGGAGACTCTACATTGACTCTTATAGACTCCATGTCAACTGACTCGCTAATTGGATCTCCTATTAAAGGTGACCTATAACAAACAAAAATTGTGATCACTTTTCGGAATCTCTCACTATGAATCATATTGTGCCCCTAAAGATGTCAAACTATGCTCTGATACCAAAAATGCAACATCCCACTACCATAGGGTACCTACCTAAATATTCAGGAACATTTAAGTACATATCCTATGATAATGGCATGTTAGAGCAAAAACATATCCAACTTACACATGGCATCATCGAACATAATCAGAAGTCATCAAATTTTAAATCCATTCATTGCATTCATTCATTAGGTTTACACTGTTTTCATTAGATGAATATTTACAAAACCTCATATAAATTCTAGCAGAAACTACAAAATAAAATCTATAACTCTCTGATGTTAGCTGACAGACCTCTGAGCCATAATTTAGTCTGAAATGTTCTTCTAATCTAGAATAAACACTAAGTCTCCTGTATCATACTTGAAAAAATCACGTTGCAATTTTTATGAGTTTTGCAAACTCAACGAGGGAACCATCATTAATGATTTCACTGGATTCACATACACAAGTAACATATTTCATAATTATTCATACAAAACATAAATATTTCAAATACTCACCCTGTCATGGCACATCCTTTAATCAATGCAAATCAGATCATATATAAACACATACTAATGCATATGAGACTCCACATTTGTTATTAATGTTGTGATCGAGTGCTTGTCACATATACAAATACTAGCTCATTAGGCTCAGTCAGAAACATATATCACGGAGCATAGCTCTACATGCCAAATCATATATAACGGAGCAAAGCTCTATGTGCAAGCGCTTGATACTGGCCACTCTGGTCATAACATCTTTATCTGAGCATGCATTTTATAAGATGCATCAATTCATAATTTACCACTTATCACAATCATGTATAAAGCACAGTCAAAATTTGATATTGATCGGACCTAAGTCCAGCATTCAACTTTCATTGAGAATTCACATAGCATAATACAACCAGAATTATCAAACAAATCAGAACACTTCCAATACAGTCCTAAATATATATTCTCCTCGGACTTTAAGTCCGGAATTCAAAAACAATCGCAACAGTTAAATAATTAGAAGCTTAACAAATCAAATTAAATCATTCCTAAGAAATTCATCTAGGTTGACTCACAATACACTCTATAAGCTATTCCCTGCATGGTTTGGCAATGTCTGACTAGTGTCCGATGTGCTCCTCTAAAACATACACAACATATGTACAATATATCACATTTTTGCACTAATGTAAGTATTCTTTTATGCATATGTACTTATATAAAATATGTACAATGCATCTTCAATGATAATTCCAGGTTTCTTATCAAATCATTCAGATATCAAAGTCCTTATTAATCTCATTTTTACTTATACTTTGAACCAAAATAAAACAATGTCAAAATAATCTAATAATGTAAATGACAAAATTAGACAGTACTTCCTTCTGGAAAGTTGATCTCCAATGTCTTAAGTTTCTAATGACTCCAAGATCATCCAATTTGATTAAGTATTTTATGAGTTATGCTTATAATACCACATATTGTGTATATTTGAACTTTTGGCTAGTACATGAGCATACCCTCTAATTGTACAACTAATATCTTTTCAGCTCAGATATCTAAAAATTACAAACTTAGTACCCATTAAAACCTAAGAGAATGAAATACAACCTTTGTGAAGATACCTTTGTCTAATTTGGCCTCTATCAATATATTTTATTCAATAACAACAGGACATGATTACTATCTCAGCTAGAACTACAGCCTCAATCAAGACTCAATTTCAATCCAGATTTTGAAATGATTAGAAAAAAAATTAAAACTCGATTTCTTCATAAAAATTGTATCCTTATGTCTCTAATGTACTTCAAACTAAAAATCATCCCATTTGGATAACTATAGAGCATGATAAGGTCAAAATACCAAAGCATGTTTGAGTTGTATATGACAAGACTTTGTCACGACGAGCCAAAAAGATGGTTGCGACAAAATTTTCCATAAACAAAAATTTCTTAGGAATTTCAAAGGTTGGCCATGGTGAATTCAAGAGTTGACCGCGACGAACTAAAAGGAGTTGGCTGCAGTGACCCAAAGAGTGTTAGCCGCGATGAACTTTCATAGAAGACTTGTCTTCCCAACTTTCTAGATTTGATTCCCAGATTTCACATTCCTACAACGTCTATTATGAATTTCTATACCTAAAACAAATCTCTTAATTTTAGCTCATCAATACACATATAATTCGCAAGTCCAGACTCATACTTAAACAATAAAATCTGATTCTCGTACATGTAAATTCTAATCTTCTGCATTTTTCCCACATTCACAAATTTAACTCCTCATCTAAGCCATTTAGCACATGCTTTCACCGAACTCTACTGCTTCACCTTCTCATGCATGTATTCATCTTTAACACAAGTCATCATCAAAATCACGGTTCAACAACAGGGTTTCCAATAATTTTTTTTACAACTCTGCATTAACACCGAAACTACCCATCTTTCCCAATTCAAGCATGAACTCATGTTCAACCATCAAAACATCATTTACACAACATCCAAAACAAATTTAAACACAACTTACTTGATTCAGCAATTAGTTCTAGTAATGAGGGTGAATAACATGTACAAAATAGAGGATAAACAAGCTAGTGTTTTCGGAGGATGAGCAAGGAAAATAGTTTTGAACCACAGTATTCTTTCGGTGAAGGAAACAACAAAAAAGGGAAAGAAAGTTGCACGAAAAAGCAAGTGAGAGGTGAAGAATTTTCCATCCAAAAACACTTGCTATGTATACTCTTTGCATGCAATACATTTTCACCCATGAGAAGTCCACGTGTCACCATACATACAAGTCATTTGTCACAATTATAGGTTGTCATGTGTCAAACCATAATTGGCCTATAAGTCAATATTTTTCTAAAATTTACCAAAAATTTCAAAATACCCGAAATGTATAAAAATTGCCAAATCACATTTAATACACTCCAATCCACAATTTTTGGGTAAACCAATTTACCTAGAAATGCCAATGAATGCATGTATAATCATATGGATGTGCAAGAAAAATGTGTATGTCACAATTAATTTATGCATGACATGCAATTTCCAAATTTTCTCGAAAATTTCTCATAAGTTACTATACTAGCCTTAACTTGGGTAATGGGATGTTACAATTGATGTTAGTGATGGTATGAGACATGCTCTCAAGTGTGATGTTATGAGACATGCTCTCGAGTGTGATGATTCCTGTTACTTTATTGATGCTAATGATTATATGACTTAAGACATTATGCATGAAATTATGCTTAATGACATGTAGGAATTGTCTATGACTCAAGATGAGGATGAACATGAAGATAATAAACTCTTCATAAGAATAAAAGAAGTTGAGCAAATACACAGAAATATAGAGACAAGGCTAAAACCCTCCATTAAAGAACCACTAGATTTAAAGTTGAAGGCACTCCCTAATCTTCTAAAATATGCATTTCTTAAGAAGAATTCAAAATTACTAGTAATTACCACTTCAACTCTAGATGTGGTGTAAAAGGAAAAACTGTGAATCTGCTTAAGGAACATAAAAGGGACATTAAATGGACGATCTCCAACATTAAACGGATCGAACTGTCTTTTTCCACACACAAAATCTTAGTGGAGGAGGATTTTAAAACTATGATATAACCTCAAAGGAGGTTGAATCTGAACATAAAGGATGTGCTAAAAGATGAGGTAATTAAACTCTTAGATATTAGATTGATTTATCCCATTTTTGATAGTCCTTAGGTGAGTCTACTATAGGTTATGCCCAAGAAAGGAGCAATGATGGTTATCTCAAGTGAAAAGAATTATCTAATCCCTATAAGAACCGTCATTAGATAGAGACTGTGCATTGATTATACGAAGTTGAATGATGCAACTAGAAAGGACCACTTCCCCTTACCCTTCATAGACCAAATGTTGGAACTACTAGTAGGACACATGTATTACTATTTCTTTGATGGACTTTTTGTAACATCCCATTGCTAGTGGAAAGGGTAGAATGGTAAATGTGAGTGGCTTATGAGAGTTAGTAATGCACCTTTATCGTGGGATACGTGTTGGAGCGACCTGCGAGCGTCCCGATGTATACCCTACGGTAAGGGGGCGCTACACTTTTGGACTACCTTCTGATCCCTATTGCTCTAGAAGCATATTCCTATTATGCATTTGCCTACATAAAGATGTCATTTAGGTTGTGTAACATACCTTCTACATTTTAGAGGTGCATGATGGCCATCTTTGATGATCTAGTTGAAGATATTATAGAGGTATATATGGATGATTTGTTGAGACCTGATCCGGAGACTAGACCCCAACTACTCATAACTTAACACTCTTACTCTTGCTTTAATTCCACATCTATTGGACCCGATTCTAGAGCCCAATTTTCGGAGTCCTGAAGCCTTGCGCTCAATTCCATACAGGGTAATTAGTTGTAACTCAACATTCGTGGCGAGCGCACACCAAAAAAACATCAAAATCATGAGTTGACTTGTTCATACAAAATGTAGCCTTAAGTCTCGAGTTAGATTTGAAATAAGAATAACCTCAAACAGAGTTGTATAACTCAAGTTATGCTTAAAAATCCTAAAAGAGCTCATACTCCAAATATGATCTCCAAACCGACCATTC
>JANZLD010000001.1:37699260-37712908 GCA_026413575.1 Erythroxylum carthagenense | reverse complement strand
AAAGGTAGAATTATTAGCAACCAAATTTATACTTGCTAATGTAAAATTTCATGGTCGCTGTAATGTTAGAATGGTTGATATAGTTATGCATATTGTGACCAAATTATTTTTGTTGCTAAACAATAATCTTATAGTAACCAAGTCAATGGTTACTATAGCTATTCATACCGCGACCAAATTATTTTTGTTGGTAAAAAATAATCTTATAGCAACCAAGTCAATGGTTACTGTAGCTGTTTATACTGCAACCAAATTATTTTTGTTGGTAAAAAGTAATCTTATAGTAACCAAGTCATTGGTTGCAGTTATTTTTATCTGATTGCAAGATAAATTTGATAACAACTCAAGACAACGCATTAGTTGAATGCATAACAACCTCCAAGATGCTATTTGAACCAACATTAATGTACTAACATTATGATAGAGCAAAATCCATTACCCTGAAACCAAAATCTATATATTAAAGCCATCAAACACTGAGTCTAGCCATCAAGCTCTCCCATCTTACAGAAAACATAAGAGGATTAGTAGTGGTGGAGTCAATCTCCCTTCTTCCTGAAAGAGCATCCCTTAGTGAGCCTGGCACGGCCTCCAGTAGATTGGCATAAAACAGTCTGACAGTTTCCCCAAACCACAACAGTTTAAGAGTGGCTGAAGACAGTAGTTCTGTATTAAAAATTAGAAGGTTTAAATGTTTGTAGAAGAATTACCCAAATCCAAATTATCATTTAAATTAAAAATCCACACTACTTACATGTTAAAGCAGCCCTATCATTTCATGTCCTTCAATATTAGTGAAAAACATAAATGAACAAACAGATTAGCAAGCAGTTACCATATCGAATAACTTGCTTCAAAGTTTACAAAAAGAAGCAAAATATAATGAGAAGGAATTTTATTTAAAAAATTAGCTGGATAAAAGATAATACCATGAAGAAGGAATTGGGAGACTGAACCAGTCTCTTGAGCTTCTGTTTTCTTTTCTCCAACTCTGCTGGTGGATTCAACAGATCAATGTGATTTTGGAGAACCTAAATCCAAATCACGAATCGCAACCAAAATTAATACAACAAGAATCATTAGCTATAGTGAAGAGGGACATAACACGATTAACACTCCAAGAATACCTAATCACCACGCGACCAACATAGAAAACGAAATCCTATAACCTTAAAAGCTATAAAGAATAGAAAATCTAAGCAGCCAAGGTTTCAAAGAAAATACACAAACAAAAAACTGAATAGTATGGCAAACAAAATTTCTATTATTGCTTAAAGGATAGGGATAATATACGAGAGATTCGCGCTCACCATTGTTGAAGATGTTGAATGAATCTCTAAAAGCAAAGAAAACCCCAAGCTGCAGTTAAGGAAACCCTAGTCGCAGGTGTAAATTAATAGATAGCTATACTAGTGATGGAACTATCTTCACTGTTAGATAACGGAGGGTTTATCCAATTGAGCAACCATAATTGGTGCTTGGACCAGGTCCAGTATTTAAATTAAATTAAAAAACAATGGAAATGGAGACTTGAAAATATAAGTATTAATTTATTTTATTACAAATGAAGTTACTTAATATTAATAAATAAAAATATAAAAATTCTTTTTGTTTTGTTTATTTATCATAGTTATATCTCATTAATTTTATGAAAAAGTATAAATAAATTTTAATATGCAATTTTATTTTTATTCTATTGATAACATATTAATCAACAGAACAATATAGTCCTTCATTAATATTTTATTTTGTATGTAATACTATTGATAAATAACATATGTATTAAGATGTTACTTAGAAAAGAGGCCTACTAGGCATAATGAAAATAATGAGATTAGGGGAAAAAAGAGGTCAAAATCTCTTTTTCACAAATTTGCTAATCTCAGGCCTTTCTCATGTATTTAGAGATTCTTCAATGCCTTTCATTCACTTTCTCTAGATGATACCAACAATTTTTTCTTTTAATCTCTAATTCTCCCTTTCAATCTACTTTTTCGTCTTGGGTTTCAAATGAGACTCTGAAGCAATCATGTCTCTTGCGATGTGTCAAAATTACATCATCAGATTGACACAAATTTCCAAGATGATGTTTTGGTAAAGCCAAATGAGACAAATTCTCATATTTCTTTTGTAAAAAATTAGATATAGATTCTTTATTGCAACCTCATTTAGATTATGTATCATCGTTATATTTAAACTGAACAAATTTTCTGATTTTTGGATAACAGGTTGAAATGAAAAAATTGCAAGAAGAACAAGAAAATTTACCGAAGAATGTTCCTCGTATGAGTGTAGAACAAATCTGCATCCAAGTACTAGGAGAAAATTCTATGTATATTGGCTTATAATCCCCTGTTTTTAATGTTATTCCCATAAAAGTCACAATATATTAGCTTTCATTTTCGGTTTTTGAGCTTTTAGCATCTCTTGTTAGATTTAACTTTTCAAGTTAGATTGTAAACTAAAAATTTATGCTCAACTTTTAATTTTTTTTAATGAAAAGATATTGACAGCAATATGTGTATATTTCTGTACTAAATAAAAGTTCACTAATTTAATTAACTAAAGATAAATGAAATATGAAATTACCAAACAATAAATTTTTATTAGATAACCTCTTTCCTCAAATGAAAATATATTTTGAATTATAAAAATTAATATAAATTAAATTATAATAATTAATTATTATAAGAATGAACCTTTAAACTAATTTAAATTATATGGATTGAATCTAAAGAACTCTTTTCATCTTTTCTAAAATATTTAGCGACAAATTATTTTGTTGCTATAAATACTTCTTTAGCAATCATATAATGTGGTTGTTGTAAAGAAGTCATGTTAATTTAGCAATCAAATTTATTGGTTGCTAATGAAAAATTTGAAATACTTTTAGTGACCACTTAATAGTTGGTTGTTATTAATAATTTTCTATAACGACCATTAAAGTTGTCGCTAAAATTGTTAAGTTTGGTCGTTATATTATTATCCATGAATTGTAAGTTTTAGTGACCATCTATAGTTACCAAATATTGATTGGTTGGTAAAAAATATACGTAACTTATATATTGCAACCAAATAATTTTAGGTTACAAATGTATATAATTAGCAACCATTTTTCTATGGTTGCGGAGAATTTGGTTGTTGAAACCAAATTTTCTTGTAGTGAGCACAGAACGTGCTTTAGTATTTTGGGCATAACTTTTTATATAGTTGTCCAAATAGAGTGATTTTTTATTTGTTGTAAACTAAAGACATAGGGATATAAGTTGTATGATGAAATTAAGTTTAAATTCAGTCTTTAAGGATCAAAAGTTTTAGGTGGAAGTTGAGTATAGAAAACTGTTTCAGTATAAGAATAGTCCGAAAATGGTTGAGGTATAACTTTTAGAGCACTAAACCAAATTGAATGATTTTAGAGTCATTAGAAACTTAAAACTGGGGAACATTGTTATAGAAGAAAGTATTATCAAATTTCTTCATTTGCCTGATCATAAATTGGAATTCCTATTGAATGGAGTTTTTGGCTATTGTTAAAGGAAATCAAGGAAGGCATGAGGAGCAAAGTATGAGGAACCTTTGAGCAAGTCTTTAAACAAGGAAATCAAGGTAGGTACATGTTTATAATAGAGTAAATAAGCCACTATTGTTTTTCTTTAATGCAAAGAAGTTTACTGATTTCAATTGTATCATAAGTGTTGCATCTTTTGCTTTTGTATGATTTGTGAAATCTGTTATATGTTTACTACATGAACTGTGTAATGGTTTATAAAAAGATTTTTCAAGTGATTTCTGAAAAAGATAGCAAGTTTATAAAATCAAGTTTTGAAAGCGCATATGAAAAATTGTAGGCTCATGAAACTCATGTTTTCAAGAAGTGTCATTTTGGGCAACACAAGTTTACAAGTCATGATTTATGTGTTATGTGGGTTTGTGGTGGTTTCCTAAGTTAAGTCAAGTGCACTTTGACAAAAGGCTTTTCCCGCCTACCCGCTAGTGGCATAGAACTCCTTCATAGACTCCCATAAGTTTATGGCTATGCAAAACCATCATGTGGGATTGCGTTAGTATGTTATATTCATGGTTACACAGGTGCCTTATAAGAAATGTGTAGTACGTTTTGTTTTGGATCCACCCAAACCATTCTGATGTGCTTATGTGCTTATGATATGTTTGACAAGATGGATGCATACATGATTTGTACTATTATGAATTGTTTGAAAAATTGAGAATTTCATGAAATAAGTGATTTATGATTTTTAAATGGTGAATTACTATGTTTATGAAAAGGTTAAATGAAAATGAGTTTTATAAAACGGTTTTTGTTTGTTTCTTGATTATAAACTTGTTACCCATGAGCTTTAAGCTCACCCCGACTCTCCTTCCCCTATTCAGGTAATGAGGAATAGATCGAGTGATCAAGAGTATAAGGACGTTACTTCAAATTCTGCATATCTTGGAATTTAAGTTGTCATTGTAAAATATAAGGATTAGTCACATTTTAAGGATTATTAGTTCATGCAACTTTTGAATTTTTTTTGAGATTTTGGATTATTGTTGTATTGTGGCTTGGAATGCCATTAGAGCTTGTAATATTCTATTCTTTTGATGTTAATGAATTATGAATTATGTATGGATGATATTGAGTGGGAATACAAATTTGCATATGGATGAGATTGAATTGAAATTAGGTATACCCGAGGTAGTTACTGATTTGAGATGATTATGGTGGTTATGAATTGTTGTTACACATAAGTGAGATGTTATGGAAAAAGAAGGATAGGAAATTATGAAGAATGAGAATTAGTTGTAAGTAATGAATTAAATGAAAAGAGCCTAGAGAGTTTGATGAGATAATATTGGTAGTGGACTGGTTATGAAATGATATGCGTTAAAGGCAGTGAAGTTGGGATAACTTAGATTGAAATTAAGGTTAGGAAAGATGGAAGGAAATTCGGTGTGGTAAATTGAGCATCTTTTCCACAACGAAGTCAAGAGTTTGCCGCGGTGAACTTTTCTTGAAGGATCAGGGGAAATTACTTCAGCATTTTCATCGCGGCAAAACTTTAGGTTGCCGCGACAAAGAATTCTCTCCCAACAGTTCGCCGTGGCGAACGTTTTGTTGCCACGGCAAAGTTCTCCACTGTAGACGCTAAAAAATGTTTAATTAATTTTATTGGAATTACCCTAAGGAGATTTTCATGGGAATAAGCTCAAGTTTTATGACCTCTAATTTGGACTCCAGAAACAGGGTCGAACATGAACCTTATGTTAATACTTTGATATGATTTGATTCCTTATTAATGCAATTGGTTTGATTAATCATTGTGATCTGATTATGTGTTTTATTAATAATCTTATTTCATAAGTAGAGATTGAGAAATTCTAGTGTGAATAGATATACCATAATTAAAAGGAGTTTATTGCAATCGTAAAGATAGGATGATATAATCCTCCGAATTAGGGTCAAACCTAATAAACGGACTCATAATCGGCAACACAATCCCATAATATTTAACCTGAATAATTCAATTAGAGACCTTAGGATTAGTTGTTAGTAGATTCAAAGTTAGCTATTAGCATACAATAGGAGTCTCTACAATCTAATACATCAACAAAACAATTGATGATAAAAGATCAATCTATTAAAGGTTTAGGGGGATTCGAACCTACATATTAATTTCTGATAACGATAACTTTCTAAGTGAATTCCATTATTTTTATGTTTATTATTGTTTCCTATTTTATTTTATTTGTTTTAGTTATAATTTCTTTTCATTAAAAATTTAAAATCAATCCTTAGGTTAGATAATAAGGAAGGGGAAGTACTAGCATTTGTAGTCTTTAAAAGAACGACTCAAACTTACTAGTACTAGCTACAGCTACATCGTGTACTTATGATTATTACATAATTGAGCAATTCACAAAGAGGTTAATCAAGTTTTTGGTATTGTTGCTAGGGACTTTGATATTAGAAAAGCCTGAATGCTATTACTCTAGCCATTTTCATTTTATTTTGTTTTATCTTTGTTTTTATTTTCTTTTATTTTAATTTTTCTTTTTGTATTTATTTTATTTTATTGTGTCTTATTGTATTTGTGGCTTATTAATTTAGTTATCTTTTGAATTTCTCTACTTGATCTTGAGTTTGTATTTTATTGTAAGAATTACAATTCATTGACATAACCACATCTCACAATGAAGGATGGAGCAGACAAGACTTTTATGGGAGTTAGAATATGTTTTTGCTATCTATATCATCACTATATTAGAAAGAGGAGTGTTTTTGTATATTTTCAGAAGTGCAATCGATGTTTAGGCCATGTCATGTCATTAGTGGGAGTTATCTCTGCAATCTTAAATGTCGAGAACCAACACATATAATGGAGTGAATGAACATGTGTTATCAACCACCTGGTGCAGTATACGAGAACAACTACAATTTATAATAAAGCAATTCTTATGTTTATGGATGGAGTAATCACACTCCAGCAAAATACTTACAACAACAAGCACCTCCTATTAACAAGCCAACTCTAGAAGACAAATTAATGGAAATCCTTGCAGAAATGAAAGCTGATTGACACAAATATGAGAGTGAAGAAAAGAAAAAGGCTAGCTTTATAAATGGAAGGAGAATTCAAAAAGAGCTTCTGGAGGAAAAAGAAAGTATTATAGATTGACTAATGGAATGCCTTGCTGAGAGAGTAGCTAGTTAACATGAATTCGATGAGAGAATTTCTTCACCTACATGTGATGATTATGATTTAAGCTTCCAACTGTCTCAGAGCAAAGAAGAGGCAACAATCAATTTCATGAATTAATATACATTTCAAGATATGATGATCAAGTTTGTTAAAGATCCAAACATAAGGCATCAAGAAAGAGAGGCTCGTATATAGAACATGGTGAATCAAATTGATCAGCTGGCGGAGATATTATCTAACGAATAACTAAGGAGTTTGCCTAGTCCTAATAAAACATATCCTAACGAATTTGGAATGAAAATCACCTTTAGTAGTGAAGATGGAATTGAAGAAGAAGAAGAGGAAGCAAGTATTACAAAAAATTAATGGAAATCCTTGTTGATATGAAAGCTGAGCAACGGGAATTCGAGAGAGAAGAAAATACAAGCGTTGGTTTCATGATTGGAGTGACATTACAAGAACAACTTTAGGACAAAGAAGAAGTCACCATTTAAGGAGAGAAAGTAGAGGACTGACTGAAGGTAATTGAAGATAAGCTAGAAACATCAATCCAAGAAAAGAAGAAGAGCAGATAGAGGTGGTTGAGGAAAACTGGCAGAGGAACCAAGTAAGGAAACTACTAATGAAGTGTTGTTAGTGACCTTAAGTACGAAGGGTTCCCACTTCCTCAAGGACAAACTTTTCGAGTTAGTTGATGATACAAGGACTTTTGTTATTCCTTACTTTTTAATTGTTTATCATTAAAAAGGCATTAATAAAGTTTATTAGTTTTATTAATCTAATCAATTATGTTCTTTTGATCATTACAACAGGTAGCTTGCTTATAGGCTACAAAATTGCTTTATGAAGAAATAGGTGGAAACAAGTCATTAATCATAAAAATGTGCAACTTATGTCGAGCTACTGACATTAAAGAAACGTTACATTGGAGGCAACCCATGAGTTAGTTTTAATTTTATTTCAAATTTGATATTATCTTTTATTTACTTTCATCTTAATATAGGATTTTATTTTCTATTATGTTATTTCTTTTGTTTCTTTTTATCCTTTTTTAAATATTTTTCAAGGATGTTAGTTTCATATTGGATGGATCAGAATCAGAGAAATCATCATAATCAGGAAAGTACCAACAACCCTCTCACTTTTTCATAAACACTTGTATTGTGTACATTAAAGACAATGTACAATTTAAGTGTGATGATGGGGTTTATAAACGTTCAACAGGTTTCTTCATGCTTATTATAATAGTGATTCTAATTTTTACTATTTGATATCTTGAATTGGTTGAATATGTCCATTAATACTCTACTTTATTATTGAACATTGGCTTTAATTGGCGTACGAAAGGATGATGGTTAGAATGAAATTAGCATTCTAAGTCATATTTTTCGTAATCATTGAAATTGTCAGGTTGAATGAAAATTGCATATTATTAACACACATACATACCTATTTTTTGTGAGCTTTTAAGTTTAAAGAGCAAATTTTCAAAATTTTTAAAGCTTTTGTTATTCTTTAATATGTCTGATTTCATGTATAGTAGGATTGTAACATAGCACTCCCTAAAGCATAAGCCCAAATATACCAGAGGATATTCGAGAACATAGTCTATGGAAATGATACATTAAGACAATCAAATTAACTCAATCCAAATTGTCAAACATATTATAAGCATTTAAAACATTCATTTCTTCTCATTTCTTTCACAAACATATAAAGTCACATATGTCCTTATAATTAAGAATTCACATATACACTACACAACAGATGAGAGTTTAATCTTAGTACAAAAATGTGTAACATGATATGGGATGCTAATACAAAAGACTCTAACTAGACTCCGCAGATTCAGTTGATCAGACCTTTGAGTCATTTTCGTCCCCAAAATGTAAGTATTAAACTTCTATTAGATTATTTAGTATGTAAAACTGCCTTGAACTTGAAAAAATTGATACAATTTTGATGAGTTTGCGAAATCAGTGAGTGAGCCATCATCGATGCACTCACACAATCAAATCACAAAGATAAATTATATCACAATTTATCACACTTCAACAAGTATATCATATAAGTCAATACTGCATATCACATCACATTCTCTATTGACTTTAGTTGTATTTCACTATTTCAAACCAATTTAATAAATCATTTCAATTCAATCATATGATGCATATAGGGATGCATATGCAAATGCTCAAGTGTTTTCATTTTCATTTTACTTAGTTGTGACCAAGTGCCTTTCAACATAATTTTGTTATCTTGTACCCGTTGTGGGTACCAAGTTTATGGCTGACTCGTACCCATTGTGGATACTGAGTCTATGCTATTGAACCTTGAAACTCTTTTTCATAATTCTGAGTTCAAAGCTCTTTTCCACACATCAATCACTCTGGTCACAACTAGTTTATCTAATCATGCATTTCAATATGATAAAATGTATCATTTCATATGCTATGTTTTCATTACCTTTCATTTCGGTGTGCTCATGCCCTATAACTAACTCCTTGGACCTAAGTCCAACATTTATCAATCAATTGTACATGCACTTCATATTAAACATATTAGTCACACAGAAGCACATATAAGTTAGTTTACACATCTAAGATAACTCACAGGACACTTAAAAATGCTATTGCCTCAATGTTTCGGTAATGTCTAGATGTTGATGATCACCTTGTGTGTCTATCATCATCCGATACATACATATATAGTTCACAAATCACTAATTTGTTTAATCATATGAATATACAATTATGCAAATGTATATGTGTCATGTTTCAACGCATGCTCAATTGATTTTTTGGGTATGCATTCTTATGTATAGATCTTGACTATTCAGTTTGTGTTTGTGCACCCTAAGACCATTCAAACATTGTATACTACCATTTTGCAATCAGGTTTATATATTTAAGTAAGCTTGTTTCACTCCAAATTCATCAACCATATATTACACCTATCCGTGTACCTTTTCATGATCAAAAGGCGTCCTATAACACATACACAACTGTTACTTTAAATCTAGAATTTCAACTAGCTAGATTTATACATTCACCAAACTTTTTTTCCCGCAATATATATTCATACATTCACCCAATTGTCATTTATAATTACCCTATGTTCTTCAATTCTCATTCATCCATACCTTATACATATTACTCATGTCCTTAAGATCATGTTTGCATTAGAAGAACTCGTTTATTTGTTTAACAAATCATAATTTTCAGCTTTGAACACAACCACATCAAAATAGTCCATTCTTTAGGTTATGACATCAATTAACTACATAAACTTATCAAGCTCTTAACCAATTAATCAATCAACAATCTAGGCTCATTCCTACCCTTAATCAAGTCCAAATAAATCAATTTAGAGTGATTTTTCTCAGCTGGTTTGACAAGTACACAAGGCTGAAATTAAAATTCTAGAATTTGTTATCAACATCACTAATATATGTAACTTTACTACCTTCAATACTTTACGAATTTTACAAGCTTAGAGACATCACTAACACTTGGAAAATTTCAAATTTCATGTTCTTTAAGGTTACTTCATTTTAGGTTAATTTAACTTCCATGTTGGTTACACTAAGGCTTACAAAATTTTGCTCACTTATGTCATTAACAGTTACTTTTTACAAACACACCTATAGCTTTAATTTTCCAGATTCAAAAACACTTTAATAACACTTATCTTTAACATGAATTCCTTATCAATTATACTTCATATCCTAACTTAAATCATCCATACAACATCCCATAAACTATTGTTTTCATACCTTCAAAAACATAAAAGAAAAAGTACCCATTCATTCTTCATTTTCCAGCACATCTTCAACACGAACACCATATTCAATCCATCCCTAATTAGCCATAATCAAAATTCTAATAAAATATACCACAATAGGTCAGTATTTCACTTGATTACCTTGAATGCCACCTCAAATTTCAAGCTTGCTTAGCCTCACAAGCAAGAACATTGAGGGGGGTGTGATGGTTCAGCCATGACCAGAAAATAAAGACAACAGTAAATGTCACAATGTCAACTTGTCTTGCTACTTGAAATTTTTCCTAGATGTACATATTAATCCATCAATCTTCCAATTGTGAAAAATAAACTCCAAATTCCTAGTTGTAATCCATCAATTTTTTTATTGGTAAACCAAAATACAAGACATTAGCAATGCAGAATCGTGTCACAATCATTTTGAAACTTTCATACCCTAGAAAATGTCAATTGAGTGTGCATAAAATATTTGCAGTTTTTCCTAAATCATAATTCATATGCGTATGCTAATATTATGCATATGAATGAATTTGTAAAATTATCTCCTAAATGCACCAAATTAATTCTATAATGATGTAACTCATATGAATTAGTATTCTAACACTCTAACTCTCAGTAATTTTTGAAATCAACTATTACAAGGATATTTCTAGAACTTGCTTTATTTTGTATGTTGAGACCATATTTGTTAAATTAGAAGCATTAATATGATAAAGGCAATTAAATTAACCTATTTGTTTTAACCTATTTCGTTGACATTATCATACGTAAAAATTTACCTTTAGGGATAATCAAGTTAAGCCTTAGCCTTTTTCATTGATTAAACCCACATATTAACCTTAATCTTATCTTTCTTTGAAGACCTTTTTATTATGTTGAACCTTGAAGATTATTTACATCATTCATTTGTTAAGATTTGAAATTTGTGAAGGGTCCAATATTTGTTGAATTACGGTACTGATTGGAATATTGACAAAAAAAAAGAATAAGTAAG
This sequence comes from Erythroxylum carthagenense, assembly GCA_026413575.1. NCBI lineage: Eukaryota > Viridiplantae > Streptophyta > Magnoliopsida > Malpighiales > Erythroxylaceae > Erythroxylum > Erythroxylum carthagenense. Next base: position 37,701,427 of record JANZLD010000001.1, on the reverse strand, counting down.
TGGTACCAATAGAGTTGCGTTGAAATGACCTATATGTATTTGTAACAAGTCTTGAAATATTTCGTGAGTAAAATTTCCTTCACTTTTAACGTATGTTATCAACCTAGTCATACATTACATAAGCCCCATTACAACCTATATAAAGACCTTTTGATTTTTGTTTCTAGTTTGTACATAAGTAATGAAGATGTGATTTTACTGTAAGCCTATGCTAAGAATTCTACTATGCATTGATTGAGACTTTTGGTACTTTTTACCTTAAACACTTAAGTATATTGAGTGAAATCTTGGTGAGGGTGTAAAGAGATATATTTTGATTTCAATGCGATTGTTGATGTGATTATTATTAATATTACTTAGGAAGCTAATTTTAGGACAAACTAACTCTGGTTGTATGTTAATTTGATTCAATGGGATATCATGATGTATAGTATGAATGGACAGGTTAAGATTGATGATAGATTGATGTTGTAAAATTTATAATTTTGATTATGATTTGCTTGAGGACAAGCAAAAGCTTAAGTATGGGGATGTTTGATAGATGGGTATTTGACTATATTTTACCACCCATATTTGATGTATTTTTTATGTTTTATACTTTATTTGTATATTTGGTGCTTAATATGTTTCAATTGTGTTTACAGATGATAATTGCCTTTATGGATTTAAAGGAGAGGAATTTGGATGAAAACAAGATGTAAAATAGAAAATCAATAATTTGGAAGGAGTGCATAACCATGCACTTTTGCACACCAGTGCACTTTCGCAATTTCAGGCATTTTTGGACATACATAATCTGGTACATGCCAGAAGCCCTAGTTTAAAAATGTTTTTGGCAACTAATGAAAAGAAGAGACTTTGGGAGGTGATTTCTAAACGTGGAGTCGTTCTCTAGGTATAATTTTAGTCCAGAAAAGCCAAAAACATGAAGAAATCATCGTCAGATTCATCATAACACAAGATCATAACTCTACATTGCAAGTATACTTGATAGAAGACAATCAAGGAGATTTAGATTTATGAACTTGATGTTTTTTATTTATTTTTCTTTCGATTTATGTTTCATTTTGTATTCGATCATGTGTAACTAAATATCTAGTTACTATTTAGGTTAGATGAACCTTATGTTAATAATTTGATATGATTTGATTCCTTTATTAATGCAATTGATTTGATTAATTATTGTGATCTAATTACATGTTTTTATTGATAACATGATTTCATACATAGAGATTAAGATATCTAAGTTTTAATAAATCTACTGTAATTAGAAAGAGTTGATTACAACCCTAGATTAGTTATCAGTATAAAGACCTTAAGATTAGTTATTAGTAGACTCAAAGTCAGCTACTAGCATATCATAGGAGTCTCCACGGTCCAATACATCAACAAAAAAATTGTATAATAAAAGATTAATATGTTAAGGGTTTAGGGGGATTCGAACCTAGATACTAATTTTTTATAACGATAGCTTTCTAGGTGAATTCCAATATCTTTGTGTTCATTATTGTTTCATATTTTATTTTATTTGTTTTAGTTTTAATTTCTTTTCATTAAAAATCTAAAATGAATGCTTAGGCTAGATAATAAGGGAAGGGCAAGTATTAGTATGCATAGTCTTTGTGGGATCGACCCATTCTTACCCATACTAGCTACAGCTACGCCCTGCACTTATGGTTATTACATAATTGATCAACTCACAAATAGGTCAATCATATATACTTTCATATTACCAATTGACAATATCTCGTAAAAGAGAATAAACTAGTGACTTCCTTAACTATGCTTATAGAGATTATGGTATGCTATAGGGTTGCTTCATAGGAGATTTAACTAAAAAACTTGATTTATGAATTGTTTATGGTTGATTCAGTTGCTAGGCCCATTCAGTTATATTATTTAATAATGATAAGAAGAATAACACAGGGTCTAAGTATTTGGAGGTTAAGTATTTGACCAAAAAGGAATTGATACATAAAGGTGACATTGCATTAGATCACATTGAGACTGAGCACATGTTAGTTGATTAGCTAACATAAGGACTTCAACCAGTTATTTTTAAGAGACATGTATAGTGTCTATGTTATTTGAAATCTTTAGACACTGTTTGTTATAAATTGTTTTTATTTTATTTATGATTCAATTATTGGATTGTACGTATTATGAG
>JANZLD010000001.1:37535597-37547736 GCA_026413575.1 Erythroxylum carthagenense | reverse complement strand
CTCATGAATTGTGAAAAGTTTGAGAATTTCGAGAAATGAGAAATTGAGGTTTTCAACCGAGAAAGTTTTGGAAATTGATTATGAATGTTTAGAAAAGTTGAAAAGTTTGAGAAATAAGTTTTTTGATGAATTTTCTACTGTAAAATTTGTATAAAAATGGCAAAAGTTTTGATAAATGATTTTTGCTTATTTTTCGATGTATAAACATGTTATCCACCAGCTATAAGCTCACCCCCCTTTCATTCCTATCTCTAAGTTTCGAGCAGGAGATCAAATGAAGGAAGTCAAGACATTTGTTCAATTTTACTTATTTTGTGTTTTGAATAATTGGACTTTTGGTATTGATTTGTATATGGCTTGGAATGCCATTAATAGTTTTGCAAACATTATTTCATGATATGTATGAATTATGAATTTGTATAAGGGCTTGAATTATGAAATTGAGTATGATGGATTATGACTTGTATATTGAATTGAGATATGAATGTGATTTGGATATGAATGCTTATGATTGGTTGAGTTTGTTTATGCTGGGATTCCGGACAGGAGATTCGATGATGATAATGATTGTGTTGATTGAGCTGGGAATATAGAAGTGCTTTATATGTATGGTTTGATTGTTTATGGCTTGTGTGAGTTTTGATGGCAAAAATAAGAAAAATAAGTATTGGTTAAAAGATGAAGATTGAGGCATGTATGAATGTGAAGGATAAAATATTTGAGTTTGTGGAATAGATAAATTCCAAACGGGGAAATTGGAATGGTTTTGAATGAGATCGACTAAAGAATGAAAAGAAAAAAATTTATACCGTTTCCGGATTGGTTTAGTCTTAAGGTTTCCAACGTGCTAGTTTTCCTAAGTTTACGTTTCTCGGATGTTGGAATTTGAACATTCTGTTGATAGAATCCATTTTTGCTTTTGTTTCCGCATTTTGTTCTCCACTTTTTCGATTCGATTTGATTTGATTCGATACTCTCGTTTCCGATTGTTTCGCCTTCCGATCCGATTTGTGTTTCACTTATGTTTTGGCCCACTTTGGGTGTTGAGATTCGTCCTTTCCGTTTGTTTCGTTCTGCCACTTTGTAGTTGTTTCCGATATGTTTTCGCCTTTTGTTTCCGCTTTCGCTCTTTCGGTTTATGTTCGTCCGTTCTTTTGTTTTTTTTTTCGTTTTTCGCTTTTCCGGTTGGGGTCTAGTCCCAGGTTCGCTTCCGATTCGATTTGATTTCGTTTGCTTTTGGCCCACTTTCGGTTTTGATATTCGTTTGATTCGTTTCTGCCGCTTTGGTTTCCGTTTTCTGTTTCTGTTTTCCAGTTGGGGTCCGGTTTCCAGATCAGGTCCCAACATTTATAGTATCAGAGCCCAATATTAGGATCTTACTTGGGCGCATATGTTTGTTAAGAGTTTAAATGGATAGATTTGAGTTAGAAAGAATGTGAAATTGATGTAAATGATTTGTCATGAATTGTTTGAAGAATTAAATTGATTGTTTGATTAAGGTGACAAAATATGATTGATTTTAGAAATGTGTTAATGAAAATGAGAATAGAATTTCTTGATGAATTGGGATGAATTGATTTTAAATATGCATGTGTGAGATGAAATGAAATAAGAAATATTTGAAAGATGAGATTAATGATAGAGATTTATGTAAAGAAATTCAAAAAGTTGATTTTGAATGATGATTGCTCCATATTAAGGTTATTAAAAATGGACCATTGAGTTGTGTCATTATGTTAAGAAATACTGATTTGTGATTATAGTGATTTGTTGTGATATTGGTGGATTTCGATACAAGAAATGAAATAGAGGGAATAAGTTGGAAAAAAATTGTATTATAAGGAATTGGATAGGAAAGTGAGTGATCATGAACTTTTAGAAGAAGTTATTTGAGAGAATGAGTTACTTGATGATTTCTTAAGTTAGAATTTTGAGGATGAAATTCTTTTAAGAGGGGGAGAAATGTAGGACCCCAAACTTTTTGGGAAAAATTAGAAATTAGAAAATGAAATAAAATGAGGAAATAAGGTATGATTTCTTGAAATTGAATAAAAATATGAATGAATTTATGAGTTTTTGACGAAATGAAAGACTTTTGAGCTTCTTTATGTTTTGCATGTGTGATAAAAAGATGGGTTATTGTATATTGTGTTTGGAGATTGTGAAATGATTGAAGTGTTTGTGCAGGTTGAAGAATTTGGCTAGTGACATTTTAGGGGAGATGCTGTCAAAATTTCTATAATGGGTAGAAACTTTGACTGCATTTTTGACCCCTTTAGAGTTCGAATTGGATTGGAGGGTCTTCTGGAAGATTGTGGTTTAGGTTTTAATCTTTACAATGATGTATAATATGTTATTTTTGGCTGTGAAAGTTGGAAGATATTAAATTTGGAAGTTTGGATGTTGTTTTAGGATGACACATGTTTGGTAGAATCTTTGATTGAAAAATTGACTTAGCTAGAGGCTGAAATTGCTTTTAAGTTATTTATGAAAGTTGAAGATTTTGTTTTGATCTTTACATTTATATAAAGTATGGAATTTTTGGACCATGGAATAGGAAGTTATGATTTTTAGAAGTTTCTGTTACTGTTTAGCATGATTATTAGTGGACAGAATCTTTGATTGGAAATTTGACTTTCTTAGAGGCCAAATTAATTTTTCTGTCCTTCATAAAAGATGTAGGTTGCTTTCTGATCTTTGCATTGATATAAAATATCAAAGTTTTGGACCTTGGAGTTGAAAGATAAAAATTTTAGAAGTTGTGATACTGTTTAGGTATGGCCAAAAGAATGGAGAGAGGTCGGTCAGGAAAAATTCCAAATTAGAGAGCGATCGAGCGGGTATGATCGGGTGAGTCGCTCGCCAGAACGACCGAGCGCGGCCGCTCGCCAGGGCGACCTTCTAACTTCTAAAATTCATAACTTGTGACTCAGAATTTGAACATTCTGTTGATTGAATCCATTTTCGCTTTTGTTTCTGCATTTTGTTCTCCGTTTTTTCGATTCGATTCGTTTTGATTTGATACTCTCATTTCCGATTGTTTCGCCTTCTGATCTGATTCGTGTTTCGCTTATGTTTTGGCCCACTTTAGGTGTTGAGATCCGTCCTTTCCGTTTGTTTCGTTTCGCCAATTTGTAGTTGTTTCTGATATGTTTTCGCCTTTTGTTTCCGCTTTCGCTCTTTCGGTTTGTGTTCGTCCGTTCTTTTGTATTTCGTTTCGTTTTCTGCTATTCCGGCTGGGGTCTGATCCCGAGTTTTCTTCCAATTCGATTTGATTTCATTTGCTTTTGGCCCACTTTCGGTTTTGATATCCGTTTGATTCATTTTCGCCGCTTTGTTTTCCGTTTTTCGGTTGGAGTTCGGTTTCAAGATCGAGTCCCAACAGCTCTCCTCCTTCTAGGAGGTCTTAAGTTCGATTCACGTCAAAGGAGGAAAAATAGGAAATATTCCTGTTGATGATCCTCTAGCCCCCTAGGCAAAGCTCCTTAATTGGATCAATTACAGACGCCTCACTTCTAGCGACAGTGTGGGAGTTGGAACTATTAGGGAACCTAGGGGCTGATGGGAACCTGATGCTGAACAGGGGGAGGCCAGTGATCAATCATCAACTGAACAATAAAGTACGTGAAGACTTATTGTGCGCAAAAGTATACATACTATGTAAGAACTTGAAGGATCTTGGAGTTCTAGGTTTACATCCTCTAGGGCTCTTGGAGTAGGGTCTTAGGGGCTTAGGATTAGTCCGGCTAATCCGAAATACCTAATGTTATAAAAAACAAAAAACAAAAACAAAATTTCATCATAGAACCTTCTAACACTAACATTTAAATCTTAATTCTTCTTACGCATTCACAAAGTACTCAAACATATCAAACAAATCAAATCAACACAACACTCATGTACATCAACACAAAACTACCTCACATACCTCACAAAAAGACAATGATTGTGAGAGAAGAGGAGGAGCGTTTGTTGCTGGCGACAACACCGACCAACCTCTGACCAGAAAGGGAGCGGAGTCGTCACCGAAGGAGAGGAGAGCTGTTGTAGGAGGGAGGGAGGAGAAGCAAAGATTGGAAACCTAACGATAACATTCAATTGCCAAAACGATGGCGACGTATTGTTTTAATATTTATCGACGATTTATTAGCGACATAATAAACCATTGGTAATGTCAATTCTTCTATTGCCACCATTTTTCCCACCTTATTTACCGACAGTTCTCTGGCTATCGCTAACCTAAAATTTTCCACACACATTTTTCGACGGTTATAGAATTTTCATCGTAAAATCACGACTTCCTCCTATTTCAACGATGGATATTTATTCTGTCGCTAATTGACATTTTTTTGGTCTAGTTTTTTGACGACATACAACTTCCGTCACAATTTTGCTACGATTTCTCAACCGTTGCCAAATTTCCATCAGTAATTCTTTCATTTCTTGTAGTGGCCACGATGAACATTTAGTACGTTGCGGCGAACTTGCCACTACATATGTTGCTATTCCAATTGAAATTTGAATTCTTTCGACCCTCTTCTCTCATGATCCTTACCTGATGGATACGAGTGATCATCTCGGGATTAGTTATAGGACCCATACCCAACAGGCCTAGACCTCTGCTTTTGCTTCTCCCCTATGTCTCCGTGATTAGGACATTGAACTCAGGAGATGAGCCTTGAGTCTTTCTTATAGACTCCTCCTCCAAAAAAGCTACTTTTAACCTTTTCCATTGAGACTACATCTTTAGGGGCTGAGTTGAAGAGAGTTGTTCTGAACGTCTCCTAAGAGCTCGGTAAGGATCCCAAAAGCCATAACCCGAGCAGTTCATCATCGTAAGTGAGCCTCATGGTAGCCATTTGATTAATGATTCCGTGGTAAGTATTCAAGTGATCCATCATTGGTGTTCCATCTCAGTATCTCAAGTCCATTAGTTGTTTAATCAAGATTATTTTGTTGTTGCCAAATTTTCGAGCATAAAGGCTCTCGAGTTTGGCCCACAACTTGTCTGCTTCCTTCTCGTTGGAGATATGATTCCGAACATTATCATCTACCCAGTTTTTGATGAATCTGCATAATTGTCTCTATAATAGACTCCACTCGGTGTCGGATTTGCCTTTAGCTTTTGTGATACTGTATACCAATTCATTGTATCCCTTCACATAAAGGAGATCTTCCATCTTCTCCTTCCATACTTGAAAGTTGCCTCTGTTCAGACTGATCATTCTGCTTGTGTTAACTTCCATCATTTATACAGGATGACTAGCTTAGTAACCATACACATGAGTAGTAACCGTACGCATAAATAGTGACAATACATGTAAATAGTGTCCAATATCTTTAAATAGTAATCTAATTTATTTTCTAATGTGGAGGATCCACTATTTGGTGGCAATCATAGAGCATACGATAATTAGACTTACATAACTAAATCGAGCTCTAATACTAGTTTGATGAGAGGTAGACACACCAAAGTAGTGGAATAAAATCTCTCTCGCCATTTGTAAACCTGTGAAGAAATCTTCAAGCGGAGAAAACCACATAAACTCCGAAATAAAACCAAAGAAAGACACATCAAATTTTTACGTGGAAAACCTTAACAAAAGAAAGACACATCAAATTTTTACGTGAAAAACCTTCCCAATATGGAAAGTAAAAAACCATGAGACCATAGTCTAAAATATTTCCACTATTTAAAATAATGGGTACAACACAATTTCTCTAGATAAAGCTATAGATAATACACCGAAATACTCAAGAGATTAAACTATTGGAAATACAATGAGAGTGAAAATATCTCACAAATAGAAGAATACTAGTGATAATTAATTATCAGGCAAAAAACTCTCTATTTTATTAAGCTTATACTCCTCTGAATACTTTACTTGGAATGCTTAAGTCTTCCCTCTTGGTGTCTATTTACGGGGAGAAATCTACTCAAGTCTTCCTTCCACTTTCAATATGAGATTTCTTAAATGGAGGGACTGCCAACAAGTTGGTTATAATGGCCCTTGAAGTTGAAGCAATTGTAGAGAGAGAATGGGCATTGGAGGATAAACTAGAGAGAGAAACTGACGGTTGATACTTAATTGGGCTGCAATAATAATACAGATAATAAACTTTGTGGTTCTAACTTACAGCCCTTTTTAAATGGTCAGAGAAGGTTTGCAATATAATTATTGTCTTTTTTTTCTTCAACAATTAAGATATAAAAAATAAAAATTTGAAAAAAGAACATGACGTTAATTCTCCAAATTGCACAGAATATAAAATTAGGAAATGCATATTGAGATTATGATACTTGATTAAGGCTGCAAAAAGTGATCGAACCTGCATTTATCTTTTATTATTTGAAGTACAAATCGCTGGTATAAACGAATAGCAAAAAAGATCTTATGCATGTCTGATACTGCTTGCTACAGGAGACATCAACCGTTCAACTCAAACTTAGACCGTTACTTTACGCTATCTTATGATCTGAAAGTAAAAGCAAAGGACAGGAAACCCCAGAAAGCCACTGCTCACTTTTATACGCAGACTGAAATAGTGAAGTGGATACCAGTGTTTAACCCTTCCACCTTACATGTTATGTCCAGTCGATGGCTCCTACGTATTATCACTGTCTGTGAAACACCACCAAAATGACGGGACTGGGAACTTGATATTTTTCACTTCTGTTTTTTGGTTGCACCTATCCAAAATATGTCGTTTCTTGTTTTGTACAAGAGTGGCAGAGATTGGTCCTGTCACATTTTTTATGTAAACTGAAATATAATATGATTCCTGAGCATCGAACGTGAGTAAATCTACTGAGTAAAATAGGAAAAAACTGCACAAGATCCCCAACACCCTCCTCTAACCCTATTCTGCGTGAAAAAAAGTGACGCTGTTTTATGTATGCTTCAACCTTGTTTCACACAAAAAAAACGATGTCGTTTTATGTTGATTACATCCAAAACCTCGTTTTTGACGCAGAAGAGGGTTGGAGCAAGATGTTGGGTAGAGAGGGAAAACATACATACAACAGCTAATGATTAACCTCTAATACTGTTACTCGAAGAAATCCATACAGACGGAAGATTGATAACTATAAACGGATAACGGTTTCCTCTAGATTAAGGTTTATAAAGCTTATTCCCGCATCTGCATTTCCAAGATAGAAGATAATAACTACCATCATCTCCATGAGCTGATGCTTTAAAGGTAAAACCCTTTCTCTGACGAGAAGGAACAACCAGTGTAGCCAAGCAAGGCCTGCAATTCATACACTTGCCAATACAACCTGGAGGCCTCGAACCCAACACCATCTTTCTTCTTTGCTGCAAATTGTCACTGTTGCTTGAAGATAGAGAGCCGTGAACTGTAGATTCAAGAGGGAAGGGAAAACGATGAAATTAAGATTGTTTTCTTTACTGAAACAGCATTAAAATCTCACAAGAGCTTGCATGCAGGGAATTGTTATATGAATACAGGAAAAGATATGACAACAAAGGTAAGAAATTTAATGTTCATTCTTCTGTTTTACCTAATATTGGAGCTGAGATTATGATGAGGAAAAAGATGAAAGAAAGAGATACTGCAACTTTGAGGCAACTTGAGAGATTTCTTGATGGAATCATGAGTCTCCAATAGACCAGCACCTGCATAATAGTGAAACTTGCTCCTGATGTATGTTACAGTGAAGAGAAAAATCATAGCCAATAAAGGGGTGCTGATGATGACAGAAAGGGAAAAGGCAGGAAAATGTTGAAGAGCGAGGAAGTAATGTGATTTGATTGCGAGGACAAAGAGGCAAGTGGTACGGGGGTATATATACAATATGAACGATAAAGACGAAAGTATGGGAGCGCTGGACACGTCTCTTGTGCCACTGTGCCGCTCAATTAAAGACTATTGGACTTTGACACTGTTTGTGAACATGGACACATTTTTGTTGCTTCATCTGGGAAACTGTGGCACTGACTTTATGTTTCTACTAAGCCACGACTATTTGGATCAGGCTGACTTGACTCTGGTTTATTACTTCGCCTATATATTTAATCCCTGTAGCCCACAAACTCTTTCTGTCCATCCCCGCATCATTTGCTTTCTTTTCTTCTTATCAGGGGATTCAAGCGTTTCATTGTCACTTGTCAGATTAGCATTTGATGACTGTTACAAAACTTTATACTGTAATACCATCCAATTCAATTTATTCAACTTCTAGAGAAGCTATGTGTAATTTTGGACAAGCTCAGTAAACTCATCATCCCTGTGTTGTCTGATAGTTTATGAGCAAAACAATTGCCAACTTTGGCGCATGTACATGTCGCGCACAACTCCAATCTGAGCTGTGGATGCTAAACACATATACCTTACAATTCTTGAATGAGTAAGAGTTAGGAACTCTCTCAAGTCTCACCTAGAGGTTTCTTTTGGCTATTATGGAGGGTGGAAAACAATGTCCCTCTGTTATCAACAGTGGTGTCCTTACTTTTTTTCATGCGCGAGTTGCGAAGAGTGGTGAAGACTGAGGAGGCATGTTCAGGAGTTCAGGCTACCTCATTTTTCCGTAATACAACAGGTATAATGCTTTTCATATTTTTAACCTCAAGTGAATTAGCTCCTGCAGCGATCAAACATATTTACCAATCTGAAAAAGTCAATACCCTCAATCAACAATAGTGATTAGCTTTTATCTTACTATTGTCTTGGCAACAGGTTTCCTGAATTCTTCTCCTTGGAGCAATTTGTCTTTGTCAGCACTGTAAGCTAGAGTTTCATTGGCATAGCAGCTTCAAAACACTAGAAATAGCTTGACTAGGGACTGGACCTATGCAAAGAAGTCATTAGATAAAAAGCTTAAATACGGAAGAGAAATTCCAAGTTGAAGCTACTCTCTCCTGCTGAAAACAGTAAAAAGTTTGTTATCTGTTGCAGCGTTCATTTTGGTCTTTCAGGTCCCGACCCGAGTCATATAAAAAAGAGGGAAAATGCTGCTGCTTTGGAAACTGAGATGACTTCTTTTCCCAATTCAACGGAATTCCCTATGTTTGAAAACCAAGTTTGAAAGAACAAAAGAATCAACCAACAACTCTTAGGAGCCGAAGTACTCTTGTTTTTAATACGGGTGGTGAATGAAATTAATTGTCACTTACGAGATTGATAACTTCCTTTTACTCTTAAGAGCAATTAATAAATTATCATATGCATATAATAATTTGTAAAATATGTGATTCAAATAACAAATTCAATCCAATTAATATTAACATTATGTATTTTACGCTTAACCAACCACATTTATAAAGTCTCTTAGGTAAGTCAGGAAAGGCAATTGAAAAAGTCCTACCACTAATTGTACCACCTTATCGAGCATATTAATAACTTTGGTTCATATCTTACTTATGAATAGTAACGGACTAGACTGGAGGTAGCCTGGTCCGACTCTTTTTTATACAATTTACATCACTACTAAAGCAATATCATTTTAATATAACTGATTAAAACAATTATTTTCTAAATTTAAAAACCAAAATGATATTATTTTAATCAATTATGCCAAAACAATATCGTTTTACATAAGACGTTGTTTTAGTACAAGTAATCAAAATAATTAGTTTTCTAAACTTACTGACAAAAATGATATCAGTTTAATTAGTTATCCCAAAATAAAGTCATTTTGACCTATCTCGGTTCAGTTCCATTAACTTCATATCAGACTAGACGAAAACTTTCACCCCTAGACATACCTAATGTTCTCTACTAATTTATATGCACTTTAACTAATACAAAATATAGTTTTGATCGCAATATAGGGAACAAATGTCACAAATCAACTTCAAGGGATTACATTAGTGAATCGATAAAAATATTTAATTTTAAAAATTCAATTGTAACAACAATTTTGAATTTCATACTATATATCTAGTTGGGTCGGTCGTGCTAGGCCCAAACTCAGGCCCGAACATAGACGGCCCATTCGCATGTGGAAACCTCACATGCATAAGTAGAGACTTACGTAAAGATCTAAACCTAGCATCTATTCCATATATAAGGTACTACTTTACCACGATACAGGTACAAGATTAGAACCCTGATTTTCTTTGTTTACAGTCACCAAAACCCTCTCCAAAAAGACTAACTTGAGCATCGGAGGGGCCTGTCGGCTATCAACCCCCAACGTGCCTTGTGTTGTTTTGCAGGTATCCTCTTGTTAAAGACAACCGACTTCATGAATCCAAACGGTAGCGTGCAGTCTCACCAAAATCAAGCAGAACCAGTTGGCGCCCACCGTTGGACCCGGCATCAAGGCACCACGTCCAGAAACACGCAGATCAGTCAGGTGGTAGCAGCCAATCCTAATATAGCCGTCGTTGCAGCACTTGTGCTGCAGCGGATAGGTTTGCAGTTCCCTGCCACTCTCCCGCCAACGCATCATGATTCCCGCACACAATCTTCGCACCCGAATGATCAACAACCACCTCAGAACCCAGATCAGGAAGAACAGAGCGTAGCCCTGGAGGACAATGCCGAAACCAATACACACCCGAAGTTCCAGCAACCCCTAGATGCAAATCCTCCTGCACCACAACAGACCTCCCTCACCCGAAAACAGATCGAGAAAGCGGCTAATCTATTGATCCGTTAGATTTTACAGTCTCAGCAGGAACAATAGCAGATACCCGCACGGCAGATTGGTATGATGGTCGATCGCCATTCTGGTGAAGCCCTAGAAAAAATCGTGGACGATTGGATCAATGTGACCATGAACTCCCGTCCGGGTCATCCATCAGCACAGAGTAGCTCTCCCTTCATCCCGGCAATCTTAGATAGCCTCCCAGCGCTCGGTACCAAAATACTGACGCCTGAAAAATATACTGAAAAGACTGATCCCTTAGACTACCTGCAACACTTCCAGTCAATGATGAACCTACATTGCGTCCCCGACGCCATTCAATGTAAGGCATTTTGTACCGCCTTTCAAGAAGGAGCTCGGTGATGATTCAACAGTTTACCTCCGAGCTGCATCACTTGTTTTGAGGACTTTAAGTCGCTATTCCTCAACCAGTTCGCCACAAGTAAGCGACCGCAGAAGACCGCCTTGGAAGTGATGCAATTGACCCAAGGAAGGAACGAAAGTTTGCGGGAGTTCATCGCTCGGTTTAATAATGAAGCTGTCGAAGTCCCAGACCTCACTTGCCCATCCATGTTGGCGGCACTGATGAGCAACACAAGGGATGAAGAGTTTAAGAAGTCACTGGCCCTTGATCAGCCCAAGTCTATTCAAGAGATAAGAAATCGGGCGGACAAATATATCTAGCTCGAGGAAGTGTTGAAAAACACAAAACGTAGAGCAGACGACCGCGGGCCGAGCGGTAGAGCGGATGATTCCCACAAGCGACAGAAGGATCAGTAGAGCTGGAGAAAGCCGAACGATCGATAGGGACATCGACGAGAATTCTTCATCCCGCTCAACAGGCGATATGCGGAAGTATTGGCGGTCATGAGAGCAGATGGGGAACCCCTCCGAGAACCCAACAAGTTGAAGACTCCCCTCAAGAAGAGGGACCCTGATTTATACTGCCGCTTCCATAGAGACATCGGTCACGACACGGAGGATTGCTAGGACTTGAAAAAAGAAATCGAACTCCTTATCCAAAGGGGAAGGCTGGGTCGATTTTTGAAGTGCGGACAGAATGTCGATTGAGACAATGAAAATAAGATCGATCGGTCAAATAATGGGCGACAGCCTTGGAGGCAAAACATGATGGAGGGAGGCAGAATGCGAATACTGACGATCTACATGAAGCGAGAGGACAATCTAGGGAAAGAGGCGACAGAAACATCGGACAACAAGATGACCGACCGGTTAGGGTCATTAACATGATCTTTGGTGGTAGCGCAGCAGGCAGGTCCACCGTTAAAGGAAGAAAAAGGTATGCCAGGCAGGTCGGTGAAGACTTGTCGGCCAAGAGAAAGAAGCAGAACGATGGGATCATACCATTCGACGAATCTGATCTAGATGGTGTTAGTTGTCCTCATGATGATGCGCTCGTAGTAAATCTGAAAATGGATGATAACAAGGTGAAACGGGTAATGATCGATACGGGCAGCTCGGTCGACCTATTGTATTATGATGCCTTCAAGCAGATGGAGATAC
>JANZLD010000001.1:37337944-37348891 GCA_026413575.1 Erythroxylum carthagenense | reverse complement strand
GAAACTTCAAGACCTTTAGGAGCTTTGCATTAAGTTAGTACTTAGTTGGCCCTCCAGGCATATCATCATGGAGCATTATCATGTATTTTGGATTTAAACTATTTTGTATTATGTATGGATTGATAATACTTGTTGAATTCTTTTGAATTGTGATGGCATGAATTCCATAGTTAGATTGATATCGTGTATGAAATGTATGTGAATTGCTTGTGCGAACCGGATTGCATGGACGTTGGGATTGGGTCCAACGGTTCGGGCCGCCTGTTATGGGCGCAGCCCGAGGGGCCGCCTCAGGAATAGGGGTCTGGGGCCCAGGCCCAACACTAATAAAATAAAACAGTGATGACACTGGTTGCTTAGGTGGAGGAGTTTCTCCATCAATTTTTCCATCATGGAAAAAACCTATCTAACGAGGCTAAAGATTAAGATTCAACTCCTCACTATAGGACCCTTTATTATTTGTCTTTATAGTTACATGTCTAGTTTGATGTTACATCATTCTCATCCCTTTATCCACTGTGACATCATTCTTATCTTGTAAAAGAATCTTTGGGACATAGTGTTTCCCAATCATTCTTCTTTTTACTATTTACTTTTTTATATTAGTATGCATTATTTTACCCAGGGAATCGTTTGTCTCTATCCCCTTGCTTTGTCTATAAAAGAAGGCTTCTCCTTCTTTGTAAAGACAAGTTTTAAAGTTTTGGAGATTATCATTAATAAAAATATATGGTGTGTATTCATCCTATGGTTTCTCTTTAAGTTCTCTCACTTATGGAAGCTTGATTCTTAAATAATGTAGTCCTAGTCATATAGAAAGACAAGCATGCTCTACACTTGCCTCTTCACAAGGATCCTGTGTATTAGAAAGTCTTGGACCTCAAATCCTGTCTAAGGTCATTGTTAAATAGAGAAAGATTGGAGAGCGCAAATTTATAAAAGGCAGGTGTTAAGAGTTAATGCCCAAGGGAAAAGGGATCATATCTCACTAGCATACTTGGAATTTATACTACAGTCAATCTTTTTTTAATCCCTGATCTCTTACTGATGATCTGTTTTATAAATCACGTTGACTGGTATATCGGCTAAAAATCTGTGATACAACTTCGTTGAGACTTATCGGTAAAAATTTCCAAACGCTTAAGATTCATAGCATGAAGCGATTCACTAGTGTAAACAACACCACATACCTTGGTGATGTACTCTTTGTGTGCCCTCTGATTAGGGTAGACTAAGTGGTATCAAAGCCATAATTGTTATTGACCGTGACTATAGTATTTCTGATAAGAGTGAGCAAAAAGTGTTTTTAAGCCATGAGTGAATTACCAAGTGATCTTGTTCATCTTTTTCTACCCTTTCTATTGTCAATCTACCTTCTCATATTATACGTACTATTTTCTGAGGTTCAATTCCAAGCTGCTAAAATCTAATTGGGCTTGTCAGACCTTTTATATGAATAAAAGATCTGAACAGCTATTCGTCTTGTTAAAGAAGAATTCACCACCATGGGTAAAAGATCAAACCACAACCATACAAAATTTAAAGAAAGTTTGTCATAATTCACTTGCTTTAAAGATTCCTGACAAAGGCTAACACATTCTATAGACAGACACTAGTGATCACTATTAGAGTGTTGTATTGATTGAAGAGATTAATGGCAAACAATATTGTTGTGGCCATATTAGTGGACAGTTTAAAGAATCTATTTTGTGGGCAATTAATCCTTACTGTAGTATAATGACACATTCTTCCTAGGCTAATTTTAGATCATAAAAGTTCATACTTGGATGACTAGCCTTTATGGATTGATGTTCTTATTCTTCTTAAATAGGATATGTATGAAGAAGTGAAAATTCTTCCATAGAGGATGGGGATGTGAGAACTGTGCATGGTTCTCAGGACGGTGTTGTAAAAATTGACTCTTAGAGTTTCATATGAAGGTGATACTTATGTGGGTTCAAACACATTTCTAATATCAGTGTAAAAACTAAAATTGGCATGAAATCTAATCCCTATAGCGAGGATTTGGAGTGGAGATGTCTTACAGTAGACATCCATGCCAATTAGAAGAGCTGGGCCAGGGAGATGGCTTCCAAGGACTTTAATCCAAACCATATAGCTAAGGAAGAAATGAATCCCTATTTTACTTTTTATAATAACACCAATCTTGAAAGAATTTCCATCAACAGTGAAATACTCATCATTTGAACTCTATACTTCAGGAGGTAAAATTTTAGGCTTCAGAATACTTCTTCATGATCTAATGTCCATATACCCAATAGCATTAATGAGCCTATCATATTTGTCTTGTTGTACTAACTGGATATAGACATAAGGTCGAGGAATTGTGAGGGGTTTGGAATTTACCTTCAAACACTTTTGTTATAGCATGTCTTCTTCAGTATTGTCAAAAGTTGGAGTACTTGAGGGGTCATACTCTTCTTTAGAAGAGGCGATGGGAATAGCAAGCTTGATATCCTTAACTTCACTGGATTGTTCTTTAATGGGATCTTTAATGTGTCCATGGTCATCATGGATAGGTATAATAGCTTCAATTGAATCCAGTAATTTGACATCTCTTTTCATCTTATTAGCACATTGACGAGCATAATATCCTGATTTGCCACAGATAAAATGATGATCTATGCCTACTTGGCTTGAGGATTTCTTTGTTTGAAAGATCTAAAAAATCATCATAGTTTTTCCTTTCTAAAGGGCTTATAATTTCTTTCATGAGAAGTATGTGAGCTGTGGAACTTCTTATAGGATAACGTTTTATGATGATGCTTCTTTTTTATGTAACACTCACAGTCTTTTTTCTTCTTACACTTGATTATCAAATAAGGATTTTTGCATGCCTTCTTTAATAGAGAGCTGCCTTTAATCATGTTTTTGAAAAACATTTATTGATCACATAGCTTTTCAAGTGAAGCCAAGGCGAGCTGATAGATTTCTCTAAGAGATATATCTCTCATATCTCTTCGATTTACAGTAATGATCCTTTATAATTTAGAATGTAATTCTTCTGGAAGAGAGGAAATGAGTGTATAATGGAGATTGGAATCGTTGAAACCATTGAGAAGATAATAGCGTTTCATCACATGTTGACAATGCTTTTGTAAATCTCTTCTATCCAGAGAACAACACGTCATCTCAAAATATTCTTGCCTGATCTATTTATTAATGAACTGAAAGTCACTAGTGAATTATTCCAAGAAGTAATCTAGCAGAAGTGACTTGAATGTACTAAAGTCTTTAATAGTCATCTAGACTTTGCCACAATTCTCATAACGTGCTAGTAAACTGAGAAGTAAACTTAGATAAAATATCACTTAATAGATTATTTGATTGAATAATTTATAAGTCAATCCAAGCACTGAATTCATGGAGGCGTTCTCTTGATTTTTTAGGTGGAAGATCATCAAAGGTAAACTAGGGTCCTGAAGTCGATTTGATTGGTGGCGGTACTGGTGCTGTCGATGGTGAAGTTCTGAAAGGTTCAGTTATGTGGATTCAGTTTCACTAATGTCTAGTTCAATCTTAGTAGCTTCAAGCATGGTCATCATAATCTGACTTAGCTCAGATAGATTAACAAAGTGCTTAAACTCATCAGAAGATGGTTCAGATACCTCAGATAGTTCAGAGGATTACTCAAAGATGCTATAATGCTAAGATGGGCATTCTTCTTTAGATGTAGTAGTAATAGATGCTTGTGAAAAAGTTGTTATAAACTCTGTTTGTTTGTCTTTTCTAATAGATTGTGAAAGGATGAGGTTTTAGTGGTGAAGAAGGTAGAGGGTGGATTGATCTACAAAGGTTTGTTCTATGGATTGGTAGGTTCAGGAAGTTTAGTATACGATGGTGATGGTTCAAAAGGCCCAGTGTATGACGGAGATAAAGGCTTAGAGGACTTGTCAATTTTGGGTTTTAAGGATTTGCTCGATTTGGGTTTAACAATGATAATTCATTTTGAATACTTTTATAATCAACAGATTTAGGATATGTTGCTGAAGAGTATATGGGTTGGATAACAGGAAAAGATGTGGGATAGGCTTTATAAATAGTCTTAGACTATTATTTTTGCATATCAGTTTCCATTCATTGGAATTCTTTCACCTTCCTGAGTTCTTGCTTCTTACAGGTAAAGTTTGGGCCAAAATACTGAGTTTCAAAATATCATCGAAGATTTGCATCTAGTTGGGCCATTTGACTTTTAGGGATTTATATAAGCATTGGATTTATGAGGAGACTGTATCAACTTGTTGTTGAGTAGCCACGTTTGTTGATTTAGCCCATCAAGTTTGGAATCAATTTCTGGAAGGACTTTATTGTGGGCCAAGGTATTATCAATCTGCCAATTTTGTTGGAACCCCACCCCGGTGAGTCATGTGTCCGACGTCCTTCGTGACATCTAGACGTGCATCCCACGAGGGAGGAATTCCCCACCAGGTCAAACCTAAAAAACGAACTCATTTCACTCACATCCGAACAGATCTTGAATATTACACCCTAATTTCCTCCTGAAATTTAAAAGTCTTAGGGCCCAAATTGAAATCCAATTTCTAAGATAAAAAGAAAATTCCATGCCTCTAGTTTATTCAAAACTAAAAATCACCTCAATCGGATCTCTATAGATCGAGATATCACCAAAACACGGAAACATGATCAAACATTTCCATCCGATCGTCTCACTTTAATTTATCCATAAATTTCTGATTAATATCAAAAGCACTAGATTTTTATGGAGAGGTAGGAAATTTTCTTAGAAAATCAATGCTTCAAAAATCGAGTAAATCGGGGGTCAAACGAAAGAGTTATAAGCAAAAGAGTGGAAGGAGGTTGGATTTGAAAAAAAGGAAAATTAGAAAATAAGTTTTTTTTAATAAAAAATTAACTTGCATGGCACTGCGACTGCCTCACGGCTGCGAGGCTCGCGTTAGGTGCGCTCTCGCTACTCGAGGGCCTCGCGGCCGTGAGGCGAGCGCTGCTCACGAGTGGCCTGCCCTGGGTCACTCCAAAACGCACATCTGAACTTAAAAAATTAATAACTTTTCACACAGAATTCCAAAATTTGAAAATTTGGTATCAATAAAAAGATAAAAGGAAGCTCTACAACTTTTATGAAGGATTTAAAAACTAATTTGGCCTCGAAGGGAGTCAAAAATCACTTCAAAGTGACTGCCTAAAATAAAATCATCCTACACAGTAACAGAACTTCTAAAAATCATATCTTTCAACTCCATGGCCCAAAAATGTCACATTTTACATCAACGGAAAGATAAAAAGACACTTTACAACTTTCATGAAGACCCAATGAACCAATTCTAATTCTATGAGAGTCAAAATTTCACTCAAAGTTTCTGCCCACAAATGTGCCATTTGACAGCACCTGCACCCAACTTCCCCAACTCACATCTTCCAACTCCCACATCTGAAAACAACATTTTACACATCGGTGGAAAGCTATGAAATTTCTATAAAACTCTCAAGAAGGCTACTTGACCCAGTTCAGTCCACATCAGTCCAGAAATTTCCTCAAAGCACAGCATACACAAACCTACCATTATAGACATTTTAAAGAACAAGCAATGCAAACTTTGGAAGGCTACTTGATCCATTGCAATTCATATCAGCCCAGAATTTTGCCTCAATTCACAGCATACTCAAACCTACCCTTATGGACAGTTTCAAAACTCATGCAAAATGACCTTTGGAATATGCATCGGCAAAGCACAATCAAACTTGCATATCTTTCAATAATATCAAAGTAGGAGTTTTTACAAAGCTTTAGTAGGTATTTTTTTAGCCCCAATACAATAAAGTCTCAGAAATTCAAATTTCAAAGAAACTACATGAACATTGATTTTGCTCCAAAATGCAACTAAAGCCTTGATACAAAATATAACTTCAAAAATCAAAAATCAAAATAGGAGTGATGCCTTGACCTCGATTCAGTCACTCATTTTCCTGCTCATCGCTTGTGGATGGTAAGGGAAAAGGGGGTGAGCTCGACGGCTCGTGAGTAATATATTTATAACCAAGAACACAAGCAAAAAATCTTTGAATCATTTTATTGCCAATGCAGAAATTTACTTAACAATTATGCCACATATGTATTCCAACATTTACAACCTATCAAACCATTTACAAAACCAACACACGAATGCATAAAAAAAACACATAATCACATAAACACATCGGAAATGGTTCGGGTGGATCCAAAACCGAACGTACTACGCATTTCCGCGTAGCGGTCATATGTAGCCATGAATTTATGGGAATCCATGAGGAATTCCATGCCACTAGCGGGCAGGCGGGAAAACCCTATAGATAAGTGCACTTAACTCACTTAAGGGACCACCATAAACCCATATAAGCATACATTTCACATTTTTCATACATATAGGCCAAAATGCCATATTTCCGAAAGCAATTTTATATACATTGCATTCATTCCAAAAATAATATTCTTTTATAATCAACAACACAACATGAACACATTCCCATAATTTGTTTATACGAAAAAGATACATGCTACATCTTTAAATCATTCTAAAAAGTAATAAATGCACATTTTTAAAGTTGTTGGAAAGCATTAATTTTCATTTATTGCAATTTATTTCACTAGCTCATTTCTCAATTATAAATATGTTACCCACCTTAAAATCCTTAGCTTTGGACTTGCTCAAATTGCCTTTCCTCGAGCTCCTCTTGCCTTCCTTGAATTTCTTCACAATCACTAAAACCCAAAGAGTAAGATATCTTAAAAATTAGAAAACCTAAGGAAACAAAACATGAAATTTATCCTAGAATATTCGTACCCATACTTTTCATAAGCTATTGAACCAAAACTCCTTCAAAATTTCCAAAAGATTTACTACACACTTACCTTGGATATTTACCCATGAATTTTATTCTTTGGCTCAAATGGAAGATCAAGTCTTCCTCTCTTTTTTTTCTTCTTGGAAAACCCTTAAAATCCCTCTTCTAAAGCAAAGAAAAAAATGAAACCCTAGTTCTTCTTCTTCTTCTTCTCTTCTTTCCCTCTCAACCGAAACTCACTCTTTTTTACTTGAGAAATTTCGTTCCTTCTTGCCTTTCCCTCCTCTCATTCACGTTTCTCCTCCTTCTACCAAAGCAAGACTAGCCTTTATTTACAAGTTTGCCATTAATGAGTGAGCAGCCTTATACCTTTTTAACCTTAAGTGACCTTCCCATTTTGCCCTCATACATTTTTATTCCTTCAATTTACCTAACACTATACCATACTCTAACTTAATCGTAATTTCTCCATTTAAAACTTCTAATTTCATCAATCTAAGCAATAAAAACTTCCAACCATGCATATACTAATTTAACTCTAACCTAAAGCAAGTAATCAAACAAAACCTTAAAAATAAATTTGAAAACATGCTTATTTAATAAGAAAAAATTTGGGGGCCAACAAATTGAGAATTTCACGATTAGGTTTTGAGATCATAGTTCCATGAGAAGTTATTCCTATAGATCGAACATAAAGGTTAGAGATAACCCCACTATTGTCGTCAGTGCATCTCTCCATGGGAGGAAAGTCTTCCTCATATGATTTAACCATCATATAAGGAATGGGGCTTAGAGTAGGAACAACAGGAATAAAAGGAATGAATGGCTGAGGATGTTTGGAGATTGACTTTGGATGGAACAAATGTTCCTTGTCAACAAATTTAACTAATTCTCAAATATTTTAAGGTTTTGGTCTTAAGTTTGAGGTCGAGAATCAGGATCATCATCATCATCTTTGACATGAAATTGGAAAGCAAGTTAACAACGATGAATTTCTTTAGGTTATTGGCCCACTCAGTTAGAACATGGAAAGGTACTAATACAATTTACATGTTGAAACTCCAACCATTGACAAGTTATAATGGTAGTATAATGGAAAGAATTATAAAGGCAGGCACCTTTTTATCCTAATGATAAAAAACCTATGAACATACTTATAAAATATTATTATTCTATCTTATTCTATTTGATAACCTTTTTCCCACCAAAAACTCAACTATCATGTTGTCTTCCACAAAATTAATACCCGCAAAAGCAATAGCTCTAGACTTGCACTTCAACTTATAAATGATTAAATCATGGAATATCCATAATAGAAGGATGTGATTATAGTGCTATTCATGGTAGTATTGGTTCCTAATCAATAAAAAGAGACAACTGAAACTAACTTCTTTTATTGTCATCATGACAACCAATAAGGAAGAAAAATAAAAATTTGTATATTTGTCCTTAATTTAATTAAGGGCTAACTTAATCAATATGATAAATTATATTAAGATATAAGATACAATATAAGATACAATGTGATTTTAGTAATTTTGGAAATTTTTTTAATTTTAAAAATTTTGGAAAAAAATTTAATTATCAAAATTTAAGAAAAAATATTTCTCTTAAAATTTTGTTAAAATTAACAATAAAATGCACATAATATAAATATCAAATATAAATCAATCAAATATTATTAGTATAATGACCTAACTTAACAAGTCTGAATTAAGTTTGAGTTAGATTTAATTAGTTCAAGTTGAATTTATCAGTTGAGTTAAGTCATCATATCAATAACATTTGATTAATTTACATGTAATGTTTATATCATATATGTTTCATTATTATTTTTAATAAAAGTTTAAGAAAAGTGATTTTATAAAAAATTAAAAATCATAAAAGTAATCTTAAAACATTTTAAATTTTAAAAATTTATTAAGTTATTTAAATTACAAAAAAAACATCATTTCTTTAACTTTATATTTAATCTCAAATTAGTAAAAGGGTGAGAGCTTAAGAATAAGATTATATAGTTAATAAGAGCATAAATTCACCGAGCAAATAACAAAACTCCAATCAAATAAAATTTTGACAAATTTAAATTAAATAATATTTTACATTTTTATAAATTAAATTATCAACACTAATGGATTATTAAGATATATTTGTTTCTAATATTTTTAAAAGATCCAATTAGGATATTTTCCATTGAAACATTAAGTTTTATGATATCTTAAATCATTTTCTATGATAAACTTATGATTGACAAAAATTTGGAAAATTTTTATATTAAATTGTTTAATTATAATACTTGAAATTTATCTTATAAGCTTTGACTTTGTTATCTTGATGGCGTTTAAGATAAAGATTAAAATATTTAGGTTCTTAATTATAAATTATAGCCAATCCTAATATAAAATGATAAATTAGTTTATTAAGATATAATGTGGTAAATATGTATTATGTAGTTCTACATCTATCTAAGATATAAAACATAATTTATTTATTTAGTGTATATATGGCAAAATTAAGCATGCTCGAGTAAAAAATATATTTTTATCTTTATGAATTAAGTAAGGTATATAACATGAAACTTTTCATCATTTATGGTAGTAAAATAAAGAGAGAGACTCTAACCTTTTCCTTATGCTTTATAGATTGTCATTGACCATTTCTAGACCTCCTATTCATTCTTTCTTAGTCACCTATTGATTCTTACTTTTTTTCTCTATCTTTCTCCTCAGACTTTGATTTTTTCCTTTGTTATATCTTTACTTAGTTTCCTACCTTATCTAGTAAAGACCACTACAAGAAAATTAGTTTTTAGCGATGGACAATTATTGATGGAATTGGAGCCGTTGGTAATTACCGACAGAAAATCATGTTCTGTCAATAAAATTATCAGCAAAAATTTCAATTTGCAATGGAACAAAAATTCATCGGGAAAAATTTTTGACAAAATATAGCGACGGTAAGAAATGCCCATTGGGTAAGAAAGCTTTACCAACGGCCTTACCGTTGGTAAATTCTAGTCCTAAACATCATCATTTGCCTCCATTTTAGTGTTTTAAAAAGAAGTAAAATGACGTCGTTTAGTGTTAAGCTAAATCCCCCGCAGTGTCTTCCCCCATTTCCCCTCTTCCATTTCATCCGCAGCCTCGTTTCTCTCTTATCGTCGCCATCGTTGCCGTCCAACCATGCCTCACGTCGTCCGACTATGCCTCGTCGTCATGCCACCATGTGTCATCATCACCGCCATCCGACTGCCTTGTTTTAATTCCAACGATATCAAGATATATGTTTATAATGACTAAATGTAAGTGTAGGTATCATTAGTTCATATTTATAGGTAAATGGTGTTAGATTTATGTTTTAGAAGTTAATCATCATTGGTTCAGAGATCTAAAGAGGTAAATGGTGTTGGATTTTATCTTTTTCTTTGTTGGATTATGCCAATATATATGTTCGTATTCCATGCATATCTCTTATGAAATTCTCTTAGGTTCACCGAACAATTCACAACGATGTTAGATAGTTTGTGAATTGTTGGATTTCCTATTATATTTGTGAATTTTTGGATATTTTGAGCATTTTATGCTCGGCTATAGGGTAATCTTCCTGTCATGGATGAGTTTTCAAGAGATCTTGGAGTTCCTCAATTTCTTATATGTCGTAGGGATGCTTCTTGAGTTTGCAACCTTTATAGTCTTGAGAATAAAGATGCCAAAGCTTCATAGACCAAACAGAGTACCATTTGTATTACCTAAGACTTACTTGTAGTATCATTTGTAAAATAGGCCTTTATGAAATCCTTTTATTTAAGTAATTCAAGAGTTTACAATAATCTATAGACAATTCTTGAACCTTGTCATACGTTTGTATTACCTAAGACTTCGTTGTAAATTGTTGGATATTTTGAACTATATTTTTTAAGAATAGATGATTACTTAAGTTTAATAACCCATGAAATTCATTTGGTAGGATTAAAATTTATAGAGTTGGATTTGGTTATTAATATTAAACTCTAGTTTATTTTGAATTTTTAGGTCTCTGCACTAATGTATACTAGGTACACCTCGAGTTGATATGGCTGCTCCTCTTTGCTTTGCGATGCTGGGCGGTTAATAGCTTCTGCCAACT
>JANZLD010000001.1:37280741-37292255 GCA_026413575.1 Erythroxylum carthagenense | reverse complement strand
CTAATTAATAACATTTATAAAATATAATATAAAATCATTTGTAGCTATCAATAAATGCTATAATAAATTCAACAACAACATTCTATCAATGTCATGAAAAACTTATTTATAACATTTTTAAATTGTTACAAAATTTATATCTACTACATATTAATGATGTTGCAAAAAGTTAATATATAATAGTGTAAAAATGCTACAAATAGTTAATTAATAACATTTATAAAATATAATATAAAATCTTTTATAGCTATCAATAAATGTCACATTAAACTCAGCAATAACATGTCAAAACTGTTACTAAAGCATCATATCATTAGTAACATGGGCTATCATAGCATACTCATTAGTGTTACTATTCGTATTTAATAACATTTATCACCTGTTACCGTATGTCATTTTTGTTGTAGTGAGAACCCACTATCATAAGGCTAAATATATTCGGGTTAACACGACCTTGAGTTTATTGACCATGAGTTTGCTCAATAAACCTACCAGTATACATAACTCTAGTTTATTCTTATAACAATAGAAGGCAACAATCACATTCTCAACGTATAATTAAATATTTTAACAAGAGATTTAATTTTGTTTGCCTCATCAATACAAAATTACATGTAATAATATCTCATATATATATATAAAGTATGCAACTTCTACACTTACAATTAAATTATATGCATACAATATCAATTTTTGTTTGATTCTAATTATTGATCTTCATAATCTAAATTAATATTTCCAACTTTTTGAAAAATTAAATTAGATAAAAAAACTCATTTAGTCCTAATTAAACTAAATTCCTAGTCCAAATTGAAACTTATTTTGATTTGAAAATAATTTTCAATTCCTATTGGAAACTATTTCCAATTTTTTAACCTTTAATAAAAGTTAATTGAAAACAAATTTTCAATAAATTATGATTTTTTGCTTATTATAATTAGAAAATTTTCTTTTCAAAACTATATAAGTGACACATTCTAAGCCAAATAGAAAAACTATTTCTAATCTATTTAGAAATTATTTTCCATAATTAGAAAACTAATTTTTTAATATTAAAAGGAAAAGATTTTCAAAATTAAATAAAACATTTTATTTAAATAAGAAAGTAATTTTTATTTAGAGAATGATTTCTTAGTTTATTAGAAAATATTTTCTTAATAAATTAAAAAACTAAAATTTAAAATATTAAAGAAAATCAATTTTCTCAATTAATAAATGAAAACATTTTTCAAATTTTAATCAAGAAAATATCTTTTCTAATAAATCAAGAAACTTATTATTCATAAATAAAGAAACAATTTCTAAATAGAATAATGGCCTAGTTCTCTAAACAAATATATTCGTAAATTTAATTTATCTTAATCAAAATGAAATAAATAAATTTAACTAAAAAACATTTTTCTTATTACTTAAGAACAAATTTTCTTAATATTGAAGAATTTAATTAATAAATTTTCATCTAATTGAAAATAATTAATCATAATTTTAGAAACTGTTTTTTAAAAATTTAATTGGGAATTAAGAAAATTATTAATTTTAATCAAATTAAGAAAATTCTGGTAATGAAATTGATTTTTGAATTTAAAAGAATTTTAAAATTATATTTGGAATATGTCTCCGAATACTTTATTCTAAACAAAGATTGGATTACTTTAATTGAATAGTCAAATAAGCCTTATTCAAATACTAGAATAAGTATATTTTTATATTCAAATATGCTTTATTTTAGCCTTAGGATACACTTCTTTTGTTGTCAAACATCCCTTATTCAAGTCCTAGAATAAGCATATTCCATACTTAGGATAAGATTTTCCATGAGCTTTCCTATTTCAGTTTCCGAACACCCCTCTTCTTCACTAAGAGGTTCTATATACCCTAGGTTAAAAATCCTAGCCACCGTTCCCAAGACAGCCGCCGATGCCAGTCATGATTCTCCAATGCCACCGTCATCTAGCTGCCTAAAAAGTTTCCACTGTGGCGCCTCCATCGAACCCGCAGTTCAACCTCCATGGAACTCCTCCCGCAACAATTTTTGCCTCCGTAAGTGTGCGACAACATTTCCAGCCATGGTGGAAGCCTGCTGTCGTGTCTGCCATCAACGTCCTGTTCCTGCCGCCTGTATCTCGCTATCACAGCCATCCATGTTGTTTTCCAATCGCGCAACCACACTGGAATCCCTTACTACATCTGTCTTTCTTGAAGTTGCCAAGGATCAGCCACTAGCGTGTAGCGCTTCCAGTTGTTAGCGACAGCTCCTCCAAGTCGCTGCCAGCAGCTTCACCAGCATAACTCGTGATACCGGTTGCCTCATTATTGCTGAAAAACACCTAATTCTCTAACAATCAAACAACACAAACAATCCAGCCATTTTATTCCGAGAATGCAGCAACACCACAAATTCGATAATTTAGTCCGATCAGGCTGGAGTTTTCTTACTCTGGTAACAGACAAACAATTACATGGCCAGGCATATGCAGCTTTCCACAATGTGGCAAGGGGAATTGGGCCCAATCCATAAGAAACTTTATGCTATTATTATTTTGGAACTTTTAATTTCCAGATGTCAAGGCTTTAACTTTTAAGGGTTTTTGTTTTCTAATCACAGTATCATTGTAATTTCAATTCTAAATTAAAAAAGGAGTTTTAGAATATTTAATCCACATTTTTTAGATTGTTCAATCATGCAATAGTTACAATTTCAATTTCAATTTCAAAATTAATCAATAACAATCAAATATTTTTAATCAAATTATGAAATTAAAATTAACTTTGATATCATTGTTAGAAAATCGGACTGAATCCGATCCTGACCATAAAGGAATAATTATAAAACTTTTTCATATTTTAATTTTCAAAAAATCAAGTTCGCTTTAATTATATAAAATGATTAATACATAAATTATAAGAAGAAATAAATATTAATTCATATCTTATTCTGAAGATTAATTTTTTACTTATCATTTCCTTCAAGTCGTTTTCGAAACCACCTCATCTCATCCACTATAGTCATGCAAGTATACGGCCTTTAATAATATTCACATATCAAGTTGAGAGAACTTTGTAACTCTTATAAGGAGGGTTAAGCAATAAATGAAAGTTTTATTAGAGCTTAAGCCTATTTATAATAGTTTTGGACATTTTAATAATTCAATTGAAATTTAATTCTAATTTTAATTAAAATTACAAGTAAATATAATTAAATACCAATTATGTCCAAATAAGATTTAATATCTCATATTGATCCTTATTTATTAAATATATCATAAAGCATAAAGTATCTCAAACTTTACAATTACGTCCAAGTTGATTAAAATGTCTTTGCTCTCTTCAACTCATTCTATATAAGATTCATTAGGTTCACAAATATGTTAGCAATGAATATAAATTATAACCCTAAATCATATTTAGGATTAGATAAATTAAACTCCTTTAATTTATCTTTATTTCCCTAATTAAACAATTTATATCCATATATCGAAATTGGCTTCTAGCAATATATCATGATGACCCTAATATTTAGGAATGTCAAAGTGATTTATTAACTTTTTGTGCATGATTTTTTCATATAATTTAATAATTTCATTGTATAATTTAATAATTTCATCATATAATGTTCTAGCTAAACATAGAACATAAAATTAAAATCTACTGTATATTGATTCTAATCATATTAGTTTTCCATTATTTGTTATTGATTAAACTAATAACATTTATAAACAATTTATAAAAAGTCATTCCACCATACCAAAGAATTTTCCAAGTCAATATTAATCGAGAACAATAGAACATTCTCTTTAATTATTTTGGGATGATTAATCATATATTGATAACTCAGCTATCTCCATATAGTTCATATTATATACAATAACTATTGAGTGAGCTACTCATTATTAAAATAGATTATAAGTAGTATCAAAATATAACAGTTCCTAGACGAAAGAACTTTGGAGATTTCAAGTCAAAAAATTACTTATAAAATCATCACAGTGAAAATTTATATTGACATGTAAGTAATATTCCAAATAGATTTCTCATATAGGGTTTTTTTTTTAACAAGCACTCACACGCTTGTTTAAGTATCTATATACTTTAGTTTATTATGAGATTGATTGCTTCCTTCATGAGGAAAAATATAACGTATGCTAATCTTTTTACGTTGTATTAATTTTCAGTTTTAATAAAATAATAACTAGGAACAATTTATGGATAATATACTAATGTAATATGAATCTTATAATTATAATCTTATCATACTTTCATTTCTAATGTATAATTATTTCATAGACTTTATTACATACATTTAACTATATACAAGATAAAAAATATCTTTAAATATTTTGTTACTAAGTTATAACCAAATCGATTGATTATAAGGCATAAACTAACAATAATCTCTGTATTTCACTTTTTTTTTCAGAAAAACATACTTTAATACGATAATATATGAAGTTGTATTTAACTAAAAATTCTAAAATTACGTAATATACCCGCACAACAAATTTTCTTAAATTTCTGTTGTCATCTGTTAGTGTTTACCCTATATTATTCTTGGTATTTAGGAACAAAGATAAATTCTTCCAAAACTTGCTCATGAAATCGACTCACCTATCTTATGTCAGCTAACCTTATATGAAGCAATAAAAAACAAGACCAAAAATGTTTTTATATCGCAAGAAATTTGCCATTCAAGTGGGAAACGATTGCTCAGATCAGGAGCCCAAAGTAGAAGCGGAAAGATGCATGGATAGGAAGTAAAAGTTTAAAAGAGATAGATTTGATTAGGTGGAACAGATAAGAAAGTCATAGTTGAAACCGATAGATATAATTATCTCAGTTTAATTAAATGATTAGCCATCATTCTCTCTTCTTGTATGTTTATCTGTTTTCTAATCTTACAGAAATTCTTGCATGATTTAGCCACCACCAACTTTTGTGGTAGATAGAGCTTGTCATGTTTTTCCCCTTTTCTTCTTTTTATTTTTTGGGTCGAATCTTGCATGCGGGTGTTGTATAAATGATATAGTTAATTACGGTTGATTTATATGCTGTAGCCGAAATTAATTGCAAGCCTGGATCTGCATATATTAGAGGCCAAGAACAAGATAGAAGCTCAAGAATGATAACCAAACACCAGAACATATCTATGAAGTGATCAAACAGAAGCATCAGAAATGGGCATTTACCAGGTTGAAAACTTCATTCTAAGTTCCACCATACAGAGGCAGAAAATTATTCGAACCTGCGTTGTGTTCAGTTTTTGAAGCCATCAATAAATGAAACTTCAAGTTTCCGATTGAAGAATTTCTGGTAATACTCTTCCTGTGTCACTGTCTTGTATAAAGGCCTAATTCCTGAGTCTGTTAGTTCTTTGACAGGACCAATATCAACAGACGAGTCAGGATAGCAGAAGGTAACTACTGAAAGCCTCTCTTTGGATTTGTTCACCACTGCCCTGTGGTCCACTGCTTTGTATATTCCATTGCTCATTATCTGAAAGTTACAGTAAATATCACCTCTTAACGATCTTATGAATTGTAATGTTTACCAGGATTTTAACATTATCTACCAATAAAATTAAGTGTCATAGATTGTTACATGCAAATGTGCTCTCACCTCTGTCATCTGGCCAATAATTACAACAATTGCACCATCCACAGGTTCCACAAAGACCCATTTTCCATCTTTAAGAACCTGCAATCCTGGCATCTTACCATAGTCAAGCAAGAGACTGATACCGCTGATGTCAGCATGTGCACTTGCTCCTACGACTCTGTCTGGTTCTGGACAAGGTGGATAGAAATTTATCCTCACCCCGTATCTTCCCTTTTCATAGGCTTTGCAAAGTTTTTGATCCTCAATCCCAAGGCCCTTGGCTATTAGCCTTGTTATGGATATGGTAACCTGTTTCATGTACTCACCATGCATCTCTAACATTTCCCTGATTATCAATCAAGAATTGTATCCAGTGCTTGTAAGCTCGATATGAACATAAAGCCCAAATGAATTTCATCAAAGGAATGGAAATTACTTCCAAATTTACTACCTGAATTGTTGAGGTTTTTCTGGCCAAAATTCCAAGTTCCTGTCATGAATTGGAAGAACTTCAAGGAAGATCATGTCACTCCATTCAAGCTTTTGTTCTTCCGATACTACAAAAGCTTGGCCATAACCTTGAAGACTTCCAGGTTTATGAGCCCATCGTTGTTTCTCATTTAAGGGAAGTTCAAAAAACTCATGAGCCTGCTGCCCGGTATTTTTAAGTGATTCGTGTGGAACTCCATGGTTGATTAGCTACAAAAAAAAGATACAAATATTCAGTATAAATGTACAGAAGTCTAGTTTACTTGAATGACATTTAAGGGAATATCACCTGAAATACACCCCAATCTTTGCATGCAGAGTGAAACTTTCTAAGCTCCTCAACTTGCGACTCAGGCTTGACAAGATTGGTCATATCAATCAACGGCACATGGAGTGTCTCACCACAGGGTTGAACGGTTACGATATCGTCTGTGTCATCTCTTATATACCGAAGTGGTACGGTATCAAGTTTCTGGGATGCAAGCTCCTGTACACTTGGAACTGGAAGTGACCATTCAAGGTTCTTTGGCACCACAGCCATTTTCTTTCAACTCTTGCCCTAAGAGCAAACGTATAATAGTGCTTAATATAAGCAATACCCAAAAAGTCTTCTCTTGTTCCCGAATAATTTAAACGAGAGGAAACAATGTACAAATAGAACATGAAGATATATGCAGACCTTATGAACTAAATCAATAGATCCAAGGTTTGACTTTGAAGTTTTAACTAATGGTACTCAATGTACATTATATTAATATAAGTACCAAAAAGCATTAATTTGAAAAAGATGGAGTTGGTAGCATTTCGTCCATGGTTAACCATTGGAAGGTTGCATATAACATCTAAATCATTTGAGAGCTGGCACGAGACAATTTGCCTAATGGCTGTATCTACGACTAAGATTAAGGTACCATTATTTTGAATAGGATTAACTTGACTTTTTTTGGTTGAGTTTAATAATTCATCTTTTGACAATAGAGACGTGACGATGGAACCCAAACTTGACCAATTACATAATATAGTCATATCGACGGATTTTGAGTGCGAGAGTAGGATAAGGAAAGATAATGATTCAGTTGACATTGATTAAGAAACAAATAATATATGCTATATTAGAATAATAATTTTGGCGAGGTTTAAATGAAATCCTTTCTACATCATCACCATGAAAACATTTAAATCCACATTCAAAGTCTTGAGGTCGTGATTAATACTTGTCAAAAAGAAAATTAAAGGAAAAGAAAAAAAATATTTTAAAGTCATGTATACACATGTAAAACCGCAATACTTTGTAGAAAAGTGATGGAGATATCAATCATAACACTTCAAAGTTCAAGCTATTGCTCATCAAGTTGTTCTATTTATCATGCTTGGTTATGCATATTTCTTAATTGAATTAGATTGTTGATTAGTTCTTTACGTGGAGTGTCTATATTGTAGGTATCTCAAAATGTAGCATTTACATTTTAAGTTATCTTTAGTATTCAAAGTTTAGCAAAAGTTTAGCATTTACATCTAAAAACTTTAAATTAACTAATTTTTGGCTTCTTTTCATTCCAAATCTTATAAAGGTTTTTATCCAAAGTTGATCTTATGTAGACATTATTTAAACTGTAACATGTTGTAGCCATAATTTTTGCCCAAAAATATGTAGGGAGATCATACTCATTTATCATAGTCTACTATTTCTTACAAAGTCCTATTTTTCCTCTCAACAAGCCCATTTTATTGAGGGGATCTTCTATTAGAAACGCTATGAAATATACCATTATCCTCATAAAAAGGTTTCAAATCTTTCATTCTCAAACATCTTATTATGGTAACTCCTAACAGATGTAATAGAGAGTTATTTTTTTCATTTTGAACCCTCTTTACAAATTTAACAAATTCCCAAAGCATTCATCTTTTTTAGCTAAGAATAAAATACTAGCAAATCTACTAAAGTCATCAACTATGATAAATTAAATCATAAAATTTTACACTTGGACCAGTAACTCTAGTTGGTCTAAATAAATACATATGAAGTAGTTGTGGAAGTGTAGTGGAAGTTATTAAGAGTGGTTTCCTATTTAGAAAGCTCCATAAATCTTGTCCTTTTTAAATTTTACCCTTGGAAGTTTATTGAAAAGTTATTTAGAGTTGAGGTTAGAGATAAGGTCCATGCTTGTATGTCCAAGCCTTTTATGCCAAATCCATACATTTGAACATTTTTATAGTTGTTAGATTGGCATTTTACATATACTTAATATTAGGTGTTGCATCGCTCATTTATGCTAATATGAGAATATATAGCATGATTATGAGTTAATTTGTTAAATTTTTAGGTTTTAAAATCACGATGAGATGATCTAAGTCCATAAACTACTATAACAAAACACTTAACTAAAGTTACAAAATGAAGATTATTTATTTCAAAGCTTTTGATTCTATCAATTGGAACTTCATTCTAGCTTTTAGGATTTCCTTTGTAGCTCACTTTAGGATTTCCTATCTAGCTTACTTTAGGATTTCCTATCTAATTTTTTTTTATATAAAATGTGAGAAATTGACGATGTACAGCATATCATTTAAGGATGATCTTTTGTTTTCATATATAGTTAACTATCGTTCCTCCTCGTTGTCACTCACCCATCGTATGTCATCGTCATCGTCTTCATTTAATTTTTGGTTGAGGTAACATTTTATTCTTTGATTATTTTTAACGATGTCATTAAGTTTTGTTTGTTACTGTGTTTTATGTACTGCTTTAATTGTCATTGTCTTCTTTTCTTTTCTTTTGGTTATCTTCTTTGGTTGTCATCTCACTTTAGCTCCATCATCTTCTTCCTTCATGTGCTTCAGTGACTTCTTCTACGTGTTGGTTGAGGTTAGTGAGTTTTGTTATTTACTAGGTTTTTGTGTACTTGGTTTAATTTGAGTATTTGTTTATAGTTTGAACCTCTCATTTGAACTTGTTGCATTTTTAATGTAAATGGCCTGAACCAACGAAAACTAATAAGTGGTATGAACTTCAGTTTATGGCTTTAAATTTTAAGTAATGCTAATCTAACTTCAAGTTTATGGTATGAATGTATATTTGTTTTATGATGGGATTGATAAATGAATGATTTTAGGAGTTTTAAGGAACATTAATATAGGATATTGGTTGAGTTGCTACCGAAATAAAGAACGAAGAAGAAATGTTGAAGTGTTATTTTTGTGTGTATATAATGTGATGTATATTTACTTATTTATATACTCTAAATGACTTTAACTAAAAAAAAATCAACTAATTATTACACAATATTAATGTACATAATTCTGGGACTTCGGAGATGGTTAAATCATTAGTCTCTTGTGCTTAGTAATTTATTTTACTTCTTCATATTTTAAGTAGATGAGCAATGACCATAAACCTTACCATAATTATGGAAATTTACATTGCTTAGTTTGCTAGTTTTTTTCTTAGTTTTTTTTTAATTTATGCTAGAATTGGCAAAATTCTTATATTGTGTATGTTATTTGGCACTTGAGCTCTTATGGCTTAAATGTTGTTGGTCACAGTTTCACTGGTAGAAAGAAAACTCTGACAATTAAAAGTAGCTGCATGTCTTTATAAACTAACACTTTTAAGTTTAACTATAATAAAGTGAATAGCAATTAAGACAAGCCATTGTATTATAATTATGTGGTATATGTGCATTTTCAATAGGTTTGTGCTCCTCTAGATTTTTAAGAGAAACTCTATTATATTAGAAACTGGGAATTTGGCTCGTCAATTCCATCAAATAAGAGAGTTAGTGGAATGGGAAGTTCATGTATTGATTTATGAACAAAGAAGACTCTTTAACATTTAACTCATGTTAAATGTACACAAAGTCTGCATATTGATCGAATTCTAAAAATTCCACTAGTCTTGAATTCTAAAAATTTCACAAGCCTAGGAGTCACAATGAGAACTTGTTTTCTTGATTCACATGTGTAAACAATGTCACTTACCATATTTTTGAAATCAATTTTAGGTGATTAATTCAATTAGTTAATACTTAGGGGATGTTATGTAAAGTTTAGATGTTTTGTAAACTTTGGGGAACATGAAGGATACTAACTATGGAATCACTGTTTGAAATTAACAATTTTGCATAAATGAGTAATGTTGATAGATCTTGGATGTATAGACTATTAATAGCTGATGGTTTCATTAATCCTGAGTTTGCTAACGGAGTTGAAGCTTTTATTCATTATGCATGTTCTCAACTTGCATATATGGTTGGCCCCAAGATCAAATGTCCATGTAAAAAGTGCAAACACATTCATTTCCTTCCTATTGATGAAGTGAACGGGCATTTTTGAGAAAGGGTTTTTTCCCAAATTATTTTGCGTGGACATGACATAAAAAACCATTGATTTGTAGCAACTCAAGGGGTAATGAAGTACAATCGTCAATGAACTTAAATGAGTTTAAAGGGGGAATTGGATTCAGAACAAATAATGTGGAAGCAAATGAAAATACTTACATGCAAATGATTTATGATACAACCGGTTATACCTTTTAGGAAAATATAGAAAATCTTGAAGAAAAACCAAACCCACATGTAAAACAATTTTGTGACTTACTACACTTAGCTGACCAAGAATTATGGTCAAATTATGAGACATGACTCAATTGTCTTCAATTGCTCAAATATTGAACATAAAATTTGAAGGGCATATTTCTGATCATAGTTCTGGTAAAATTCTTGGATGTTATAATAAATCATTGCCTCCTGATCATACAATGCTTGATAGTTTTTACAATATGAAGAAACTTATTAGTGGTATTAGTTTGTCTATTGAAAAGATTGATTGTTGCAAATTGGGATGTATATTGTATTGGGCAGATAAGGTGGAATTATAAGGGCACAAATTTTGTGGTCAATTTAGGTTAAAGCGTAGAAAGTGTTCTATGAAATAGAAATTAGTATCTTAGAAGTGGATGTGTTATTTCTCGCTAATTCCAAGACTTTAAAGACTATATGCTTATGATGTTACTGCATCTCTCATTGAAAATGACATAATGAACACGCACAGGAAGATGGAATAATAAGTCATCCATCAAATGCATTGGCATGGAAACATTTCAATAATACTCATTATGAGTTTGCAGATGAAAGTGGAAATGTTAGGGTGGGATTGTCAACAGATGGATTCTAACCTTTTGGTCAATCAGGCCAAAAATATTCATTATAGCCAATCAAAATTACTCCTTATACTTTGTCTACATGTATGTGTATGAAAGAGGAATATATGTTCTTGACAGTGATTGTGTCAAGTGTAGGAAAATCCTGGTGTGAGCATCACATGCCCACGGTGCGGAAAAACAAAAATTTTTGTTCCAGGACCTTCCCGAAAGTCAGGATCCATGTGACTATATAACAAAGTCAAACCAAAACGACCAAAGGAGACCGTCTCTAA
>JANZLD010000001.1:37185698-37212473 GCA_026413575.1 Erythroxylum carthagenense | reverse complement strand
AAGTGTGAATCTTGGATTTTAAATTGTGTGTGTTGATGAGCTAAAAATGAGTTAGAAGAATTGTTTTGAGTGTTATCCGAGTTAATTGATGTGAGAATAAACGTGAAGAATGGAGAGAAATGAGAAATTATTATAGTGTGAGAAAGTGAAATCTAGATTTAAAATCTGGAAAGTGGGGAAGACAAGTCTTCGTGAAAGTTCACCGCGGCCAACTCTTTTTAGTTCGCCGCAGTGATCTTTGCAAAATTCCCGAGAAAATCTGGTTTCTGGAAGGTGTGCTATGGCCATCTTTTTTATTCTCGCCGCAGCGAAGTCTCATCCTTTATGGTTCGAACATACTTTAGTATTTTGACCATAACTTTCTCTATAGTTATCCAAATGGGATGATTTTTAATTTGGAGTAAGATAGAGCCATAGGGCTACAACTTTTATGAAGAAATGGAGTTTTAATTCTGTCTCTAAGATTTTCAAGTTTTGGTTGGAAATTGAGGTAATAATTCTGTTGAAGCTTAAGAATAGTCTAAAATAGTTTGAGCATATCTTTTCGTATACTGAACCAAATTGAATGATTTTTGTGTCAATAGAAATTTGAGACATTGAAGAATAACTTTATAGAAGGAAGTTTTGCCTAATTTGGTCATTTACCTTATCAGATTTAGTATAGAAAGTTGAACCATATGTGTATTAGAGGAAAAAACTGAAGTGGTCAATGAAGTTA
This sequence comes from Erythroxylum carthagenense, assembly GCA_026413575.1. NCBI lineage: Eukaryota > Viridiplantae > Streptophyta > Magnoliopsida > Malpighiales > Erythroxylaceae > Erythroxylum > Erythroxylum carthagenense. The sequence continues at coordinate 37,211,755 of JANZLD010000001.1, read as the reverse complement.
TGAAATTGTTTGACATTGTTTTGTTTCGATCCAATTGTAAATATACATGGTATTAATGAGGGCTTTGATATATGAATGACTTGTTGATAAGGATCACAATATTGTATCCCGAAATTGTCATTGAACATGCATTATGCATACTTTCTATACATTGATATGCATAGAAGAACACTTGTGCATTTATGCAAAAATGTGATATTTGAGAATGTATTTTGTATATTTTAGAGGAGCACATTGGACGCCAATCAGACATTACCAAACCATCCATGCAATAGCTTAATGGAGCTTTCTGTGAGTCAACCTAGATGATTTCCTAGGATTGATTTGATTTGATTTGTTTAAACTTCCAACATTATTAAACTGTTTGAGATTTGTTTATGAATTTTGGACTTTAATTGTCCGAAGAGATCAATATTTGGGAATGTATTGGAAAAGCTTTGATTGCTATGGAATTCTGAATGTTATGTGAATTCTCAACGAAATTTGAATGTCGAACTTAGGTCCGATGATTATGAATTTTGTTTGAGCATCATATGTGATTGCCTTATATGCCATATTCAGTATTCGATGCATTTCATAAAAATGCATGCTCAGATAAAGGCATTGTGACTTGAGTTGCCAATATGAAGTGCTTCCACGTAGAGCTTTGCTCCGTGATATATGTATGTGCATGTAGAGTTATGCTCCGTGATTCTGTTCCGAATGAGTCCTATAGGCCAATATTTGTATAAGTGTGTGATAGGCATTCAGTCACAACAATAAGAACAAATGTGAGTCTCATATGCATAAGTATTTATTATATATGATGTGTTTTGCAATGATTAATTGTTATACCATATTGTGTGAGTTTTTGAATAATAATTGTATGTTTGAATGAATATTTGTGTATTTTGTGACGTGTGTATTATGATCCGATGAATTCATCAATGATGGTTCACTCATTGAGTTTGCAAAAATCATCAAAAATTGCAATGTGACTTTTCAAGTATGAGACAGGAGGCCTAGTTCCTTAGTCAGGATTTAAGGAATCTTTTAGACAGAGAAATGGCTCAGAGGTCTGTCAGCTGACACTAGAAGTGCTCTAGCATTATTTTTGTAGTTTTGCTAGAATTTGTATAAGGTTTTGTAAATATTGTTTGGTGGAAATAGTGTAAGCTTTATGAATGAATGGAATGAATGGTTTTGTTTTAAAATTTAGTGACTTTGGAGTATGTTAGATAATGCCATGTGTAAGTTGGATTTGTTTTTGCTCCAACATACCATTATCATAAGGTATGTACTTAAATGTCCTTCGAGTATTCGGGTATATGCCTTATGGTAGTGGGATGTTGCACAATGTCCCGTTTTGTTTGTTTCTTTGACTTACATTAAGAAGATTCACCTACCTTCTCCAAGTCATTCCATGTCCCACCATTTTTCTTGCCCTCAATGCTAGTTTGAATTGGTGATGGCATTTAGAGATCCACCAAGGCATCTATAGCCACTATCGTGTTTAGGACATATTTCATATTATGCCTCTAAAGTTTCATTTGAGTGTAATCTTTCAAGCTACTTATGAAGTTGAACAAGTTATCTTCCTTAGGCATGTTCTACATATCCAACATCAAATATGTGAATTTCCTCATATACTCTCGCATTGAGCCGTCTTACTTTAACCTTTTCAATGCTTCTCTTGCGAGCCATGAAGTGTTGTTGGGGAGGAATTGGTCCGTTAGCTCCTTCTTCATCTTCTTCCAAGTGTTAATAGGAGGTTTACCCACACTGATGTCATTGGAGATTTTTGTTCTCCACCCCAGTTTTGCATCCTGTACCATATACAAACACCTTTGCCATTGTAAAGTATTGCTTCATGTCACATAAAAAAAAAAATTTAGCTCCTTGGCACTTCATTTCATTGAAAATTTGGGGATCTAGCACTTTCACTAAAGTGTTTTCGGTATACCCAACATCCTGTGTTACAACAACATGCCTTAAGATTGTCATCTCAAACCTAGTCTCCTCTTGTGCCTTCATCAAATCTGCTATTTGATGTTGTAACTGTTAGATTTGTTCCATCAACATCTCAAATCGAGTATTGTAGGAAGTGACCTCCTCTTCTCCTTAAGGAATTGGCCCAATGATTGCCTCCATTCTGTTGACATACTCAGTCAAATTGCTACCTCCTTCCACTCAAAGTGTGGCTCTGATAATAGTTATTACAAAGATCTTCTTACATTTCAAACTTGTACTGCAAGTTGTGCCTACTCCTTTGCATGGCAATCTTACTTAGATCCGTTAAAGTAAGATTTAGCCTTCCCAAATGATCATTGACTAACAAAACCTTACTCTTAAATGCCTTACGACACTTGCAGTGTTTAACTCTTACTCTCTTGTAAGAAAACAATGAAAGCACTATACTATTAATGGCAACAATAGAAGCACAAAAGAGATACAACAAATGCTAACCTTTATTACTTTCCTCAAAGTATAGGGAGAAATGCTTTCTCAATCTCTATGTGAGGAGCAAGGATCAAATAACCTATTTATAGGCATCTCTGGCTTGATGGCCAAGTTAGAATCCGATCAAAACTCAACTACCTAAATCACTTCTTATCTTTATCATATTACATCACATTATCCAATTAGTTGATATTCCTATCTAAATAGGACTCTATTTGATAAGATTTATATACATCACAACTAACAAGATAAAAGATAACATCTATCTAGAAATGATCCATCCATATCCATAAAGGTCTTCGCTATCTTCAGATGATCCTCCCATATGGTCTTTATCTTTAAAGCTTATGTCTATTTGTTGTGATCTTATCCGCCATATCATCAAAGATATCCCCATGATCTTTATCCTTTGACGATGAGTGATCCAAGCCCAAAGCCTATCATGGCACACTGGTCCTATCCAATGCTTACCCATGTTAAGTCCATTAGTCACGATCCATTCATTTGAGCTTATATTAAATCTTTAATCCATCAAGAATCTAACCCTAGCTAAGTTAACTTGTGCATGGTCTAAAACTGTACCAAAACTTGCATTAACTAAGCTTCATGCTAGCTTGGAACTCTTGCATGCCACCATCATGTGTGTGATCTAGCTAACCTTCTACCTAAGGCCTATATCCAACTAGCTGTGAAGTGTCTGCATGTGCTAAGGGGCTAAAACCTATGGTGACCCTTTTGTTTCTTTTCCAAATTGTGGGTAATAGATACCTACTTATTTGTCACCTAGTTCTCTTGTGTTAGAATTTGTATCAACTACAATAATCACAAGATTGCAAAGATGATGAACATTTGGCCTTACTCATATAGAGAGCCCTTCTCAGGCAGATCAATCACTACTCTTATTTTTCCTTATTCAAGTTAAAATCTATCTATACATACGCTTTGTTATAGTTGCAATAGAATACTAGCTAACAATGAATATAAACTAGTTCGTGTTGCCTAATTTTTGCAGGTCTGTAAGGGATCTTTATTGTTGAGGAACTCAACGTTTCACACAAGCTATCATTTGGTAATGGTACTCACACAAAGGAAATACAGGAAAGAAATTCAAACAAACAAACATTGGTGAGTTTGGAACAATTAGCATTGAATATTACTCACTAGCATAAATACATTGAAAGATTATTCTTCCATGCAACTCTGAGTTGATCAGTTAATTGGTTGTTATGGTAGTTAGGTAGTTATATTTTCTTTTAGTGTTTTCTGTTTTGTCTAGTGTATGTATATCTATTTTTTTCTGGTTGTTTTAAATTAACGAATGTTAGAATTTTTCAATACACAAGACAGTTATATTCTTTCCTTAATCTTCCATTAGACGGTTATTTTTGTCTCCTGCAACTGGAACCTCCAATAGAGCTTTGGTTCAATTTTTCAAAGCATTCTATGACGTATCTTTGTAAATCCTGAGCCAAACACCCCGGAAGAACCTTAAAAAAACAAAAATAAACCAACTTAGTGGGCTATTAGGCAATGCATTATTTATTTTTTGCTAATCTGACGTTTCATAAACCAAGGACGAAGAAGGAAGTGTAGTTATTCTTTTGTGGACAGAGTCTGATTTCCCTTCAAGTTGTAAGGATAGGTGGAAGGTAATCAGACTTGGTTCCTAGAACACGAGCTTTAGTATCTGGAATGAATTGAGTTCCAGGCAGCTCTGTTACCACTCCTTTGTTGGTGACTGCAATAGGGTAGCGGAGTAAATGACCGGGTATATCGTGCTCTAGGGTCTCACTTGAAAACAGATCCCAGTATTTATCAGCAATTTGGTTCACTTTCCTGACGCATTCTTCGCTTTCTGGACTAACGAAGGTATCATCAAGCATACCAAGGTGTTCATACCATAATGCCATACGGAAACCATGGACTTGGCCTCTTGCTGGCTGCCTGGCTGCCAAGTGAAATGGTTGGTACGCTCCCATGGCTATTTCAGAATCACGAGCTCCGTCCATTGATCTCTGATTAATGTTAGCAGACCCAACAACTATGTATTCGTCATCAACTGCAGATGTCAAGTTCATGAAATCCATGAGATCAATTCACTAAATTGACGACAAGAAAACAACAAAGGGTATAATTGACACACGTCTGAAAGAACAAGAATTGTATATAATGCAACTTCTGGTATCCGGAAATGAAGTAATTTCACATACGTAATTGGATGCCCAATAAAAGTCTAAAAGTTGACAGAATATCTTCAACTAAAGCAAATTTAAATGCAAGAGGTTTGTAGTATATATTCATTACACGAGACACATTCAACAATAATTAAGGCATATCACTCTGCTAATTGAAGTAGTACACTAAGGTTGAGGCCATAGACCAATGGCTGGTCAATGAGCTTATATTCATCTATAAGTTAGCAAGATAAGTCAATGTAGTCACTTACCAATCATCATCTTTGCATGAACATAAATCATGAAACGACGAGCCTCCTGAGCTCTAATATAATCAGAATCAGGCTCTGGCTTTTCCGATGGCTCATATTCTCCATGCCTCTGCACCTCACGGTTCCCAAGGCAAAAGAATGTCAGGTAGTTTCGAGGATCATCCTCGATTCCCTTAACTTCAAGGGCCTGCACAACATCTTTATACATCATGTCCATTGTTCTCTTCTGCCAATCTAATATTGCCTGAACTGATCCACTTTCTGGGATTCCTTCAGGCCACATTGGGACAACAACATAAACTGTGAATCTCTCCCCTGCCTCAATCTTGCTAACTATCTTAAGTGAAAGCTCCTTTGGAATTAAATGCAAAGCATTAATCTCCTCAGGCTTAATACCATCAGCATCCCAGGCAAAAGAACTTCCAAGAAAATATTGGTTTTCAATGTAAATATAATTCTTTGCCCGTCGAATTGCATTAATATAGGCATCTTGAATGCTTCGGTCTATAATATTATCCTTCCCACTGACGAGCCCCGCTCTAGCAGCATCTTCAGGTGTCTCGGGGAAACCAAATGCAGCACCACCATCAATGGATCTAAACAACTGAACATTCCATGTCTCACGATCATCAGGATACATAACCGGAGATGGGGGAATGATGATATTTTCTAGCTCTCTCAGCTTAACAAGTAGATCTTTAACACCTTGTTTTTTCCATCTCTGCTCAAAGTTAAACAAGACATCCCAAGCAATAGGTCCTTCAAGCCTGGAGTGGATGTCATGCCAAGGTTCTCTTGGTCCACCTTTCGTGATTGCAGCACCAGTAAAGTTGGGCTGATGAAAATCATCATGGTGTGCAGTGTCCAGTGTCCTGAATAGGGAATGGAAGGGAGTATCATATCTACCATCACACAGATCAATACCCCCAATAAAACTAACAATTCTTCTCCTTTCTGAATCTCCATTAGGTAAAGGACTGTCAACTACCACAATTTTCTGATGATGAGTAAACATGGTTGAGATCTGCAGATCCTGAACTATGCTTCCACCATCATCAGGATTTCGAGGGCATAAGACGCAGTGCACATCTGTGTTTCGAAAATACTGTTCAGTTTCTTCATCATGGGTGGCCATCAGTCCATCCTTTTTCAGTACTCCAACAGAGGTTCTATCATCCCAAACAAGCATAAGAACCCTAACTCCTTCACTTGCTTTCTTCTTAAGCAGCTCACCAAGAGTGATATCTCCTCCGGGTTTTGGCCTCCTAGAATCTCTTATCAAGGTTATTTCAGTGTAAACAGACCAGCCAGTGATGTAAATCAAGTGTTTTGCATTTGTGATTGCATCAAATACATCTTCCCAGCATCTATGGGGCTCATAAAACTTTCCTCCATCGAGAGGGATCTTAGGAATAAATTTATCCGGGATATGAGCATCTTGGTACAGAGAAACCTTACATCCCCGTCTCTGTGAGTAGAATGTGTAAGGTATCCCCGGAAATTTTGGACTTCTAATACCCCGACCAAAATTACGGTCTTTTGTGACATCGAAGAACTGTAACTTAACATGGATTTTAGAGCCCCCGTGAATGGGGTTTTTGTCCTCATCTAATATCTCAACCCATCTATCTATTTCTTCTCCACCCAAAACTTCTTCAACAGGGATATACCCTCTTCCAAGTAAAGTTGCCCCGATAGGGTTATCATCCTTGACAGTGAATACGATATTGGAAGTCAAATGAGCACAGTAAATATGAAATGACTCATACCACCTGGGGTTTGTACGCTCATTCTCAAGTATTCTGGTTCTCCCAACTCTGGCCTTCTCCAGATCTATTGTTGCATAGAGTTTACTAACCCCACTTCCAACACCAACTGTTTCCTGAATGTTTTCCACGAGCTGCAAGGAAAAACCTTCGATGAGCTAAAAGGGAGAACAACCGACTTATTCACAAGAAGTTATGCAACTTAATGAAGCAAGAAAGTCATAGCTATTCTATATTTCAGTAAGATTTAAAATAAGAACAATTTTAATTTACTTAATCTTGTTTCGCAAAATAAATAACATTTTGTCTCAAGAACCTATCACTTTAGGAGACAAGATCCTCTATCTAACCTTACGATGTTCCAGTAAATTTTAGCTATTTATTTCTACGATATTTGTATTTATTATGCAGGATTTATGCGGGACCTATATAAATAAATGTCTGAGATTCACTGGACATAATAAAACATCATAAAACTGGACAGAAGATCTGGACTCCCACTTCATTACATCATCTACGTGAACAAGATGAAATGAAAGTCAAAGTACACAAAGCTTATACAAATGAGAACGTTAGGGATTGTAGAATTGGAGTACATATTATTATGCAAGGTGACGTTCCTTTTGCTAATTTGAAATAAAGTCGCCGACTTTATAGCCATAATTCGAATTACAGGGGCTACTACTTAATAAAAAAAATATTTTTTATTTATTAAATGTTTTCCTGAACTGAAAGTTGGTTTCGGAGAAAGCTAAAAAGCACTTCAGTTTAAAATATAAATTTCATCATAAAGTAAATGATAAACTGACAAAAAAAATAAAGAATTTAAGATCAGTACAAAAATGAATTTTTAATTAACCGTGGAAGACTTTATGGACCAATATTATACTTTTCCTATTAAACAAATCATTTGCACCTCGTGAATTTAAGGGAGATAAAAATGAAGTAATTTGTACATATTAAAAAGAGATATTTTTAAATAAAAGTAAGAAAATTATATTTAAAAATTATATAAAAAGGATAAAGACTTAAGAAAAATTAAAAAGAAGTGTTTAAAATGATATGACAGTATTATAATTTACCGAAATAGAAATCTTGAGCATATTAGAATACATATATCTCTTAGTTATTTTAAGATTTCTCTCATATTAAACCTAAATTTTTTATATATTTATTACTTATTTTTTAAAGATTTAACCTAATTTTTTTTACTTAACCGTGTTAATATATATAAATTTTATTTAGAAATAATTTTTTTACTAATTAGGGATAAGTTCGCATATTACAAGACCTCTCCGAACTCTATTAATCAGTAAAATTTTTACTAAATTATTTTGATTGCATTGTTTGAAGTAGACATCGAAAGGGTGCTTGAAAACACGAAGAAGAAATAAGTTAAGCCGATTCATTCATCGCCCATTGCACCACAGTACGACTTCTTCTTGAGAAAACAAATAAAGAAAACTCTATAAATTCTGACATCGTAAAGAAACACCAGAGAGAGTAGGAGAATGAAGATACAAGAAGTAAAATCAAATGAAAACTTATGAAGATCTATGCCATCACTTGGCCCGAAGAGAAATAGATGGCTAAAGTATGGTATCTTGGTACTTCTTATTCTACGAATAAGAATAGTACTACAAGCGTAAACAAATCACGTATCAGAATAACAAACACCTAGCAACACCAGCATTTGTTGATCCAAAAATCAAAACCAAAAGCAATCACTATATACCTTCCTAAAGAAGTGTGGTTCATCTCCACTTTCGAGCCTATCCACCTCATAGATTGTGGCGTGTAGAGTCCCGTGGAGTAATATTTGGGCCATTTATAACCTGTAATAGCTAAAAATTGATCTGATCATCAAGCGCACAATCCCATGTTCATACCCTCTCATATGCATGCACAAATACTGATCAAGTATACATACACCGCTTGTGTGTGCTTCTATGTGTGCGGTCTAATCGACCCTCTTCGTGAAAATGGTGAAAGAATAAACATTAAGATCTTCTGAAATTTAACACCAAAAGGAAAAAGAGAAAACACCCAGCGAGGTAAACAGAGAACGGATGACGGTGGTCGTTTCTACTGTAAATTATCGTCAACTACAGAGAGAATTGAGATCACTTGAATAAAAAGCAGAGAAAAGAGATAAAAGCGTACCTTCAGAGACAAAGAGAAAACTAAGTAGAATGAGAAAACAAGATCCGAGATCCGATCAGAGCTCTTAAATTTATATACAATGGAAAAAAACTGTTTATTATTACGTGAAGAATGTGTAAAGGGCTTTTGAAACAGGGAGATCCGAGAAAGAAGCTCGCTGGGAGTGGAGCACAATCAGTGACTAATCATTTCTTCATTCAAACTATTTTTAATTATTTTTCACTACTTGTTCTATCCTCTTTTTTCGAATGGGTTATGGGCTTTTGTGCCTTTAGGGGAAAACGAAATTTCAGTCGTTAAGTCCTTTTTACTTAATGACATCAACTTTGGTTTTAATTTTTTTTTCTATTTCAATTTTGGTTAATTAAGTACATTTATGTTATTAAGAAATTAATTACATCTTTTCATTATTTATTATATATAAATGTCCTATTTTATATGTATTGAATATATTATATTTATTATTGACAATTGTTACACGCTCTATACACCATTACTTGAAATTTTAAATTTTTTATATTAATAAAAATAAAAATAAAAATTATTATTATTATATATTATAAATTTGTCTATACTAATTAATAATGAGACTTATTGATGTTGTAATATGACAATATTGAAATTGATATAAGGGAAAATTGTAATAAAAATATCACATTTTACTAAATTTGGTAATACTAGCATTAACTTTAAAAATAGTTGTTTTACATTTTTATTTTTATTAAAAATAGCTCGACATTAAGTTGTCTATCTATTAATGTAGACGATCTGACAAATTATATTAGATTAGTATTTAATCATGTAACTGTCATATATTATATTAGACTAATATTTTATGTCCAATTCATTGCCAGCCTTTTATGAGACTAATTGTTAATTAGGGAATGTTTAAATAGTAATTAAATCATATCTTAAATAAATTTACTTATGACATTTGTAAGTGGTGTGATAGGCCTTCTAGAATTTGTGACAACTTTAAATGCATATCCTTAGTCCTCGTTGAAGTGTTGAGTTTGTGATTTTTTTACATATTACATAAGATCTTAAGATATTAATATATTTACTTCCAAATAATTTACTTAATTTTCCTTATAGAACTTTTGATAGAGCACACCTAATTAGTACTAACATTTTCAACATGGACTAAGCCTATTTGGCCAAAAGGTTGTAATATTTCAATGATATTCTTAATCTATTGTCAAGTTTTATGAAGTCTTTATTGTCAAGGTCTAACAAGTGCATCAAAGACCATTTCCTAAACTAAGTACAAATCTTTCAATTATTATGGGAATATTAGTTGAACCATTAAAATAATTTACATCACCATGTGTGTGTTTACTAGAACCATATATTAGCTTTATAATAAAATGACAAAATGGAAGATAAATGATAGGTTAATAAGAACAAAGAATGAATAATAATATATTAAAATTTTGAATTATTTAATTATTTTCTAGTTTCAATCTTTGATTAGGACTTTTTTAATTTTGATTACAATTCCCTTTTCATTGGTATAGATGCAATTGTAGACATTATGGAAAATTTTAAGGATTTGGACCAAATACTATCATCATTAAGATGGGTTTATTTGTGGAATTACTAAATAAGATGTGGATACAAGTTCATATATATGTATATATTATGAATTCAGATAAGAAAAGAAAAATGAAAACTTTTCTCAAAACATCTATAAGTTAATAGAAAAATCTTGTGCCTTTAGGGATTATTTTTGGCCAAGTATGAAAGAAATATTGGAAATTCACAAGTAGGGTCATTCTATATTATAAAGAGACATAAGGTTAAAGTGAGTTATATACAAAGATATAACTCATAACCTATTGCCTTAAGGTTTTAAGTTGAAATATTATGTCATAGTTATATATGGGCTCACCTAGACTAAGTCTAATTTCTTCCCAAACCCCTTCAAATTCATTACTATCAAATCTAGGTTAATGAATGGTGATTCATATAATGACTCAAGTGATTTTGCGTTAGCTATGGGATAAGATATGATGTTTTGGTTATATATGAGCTCATTTATACCTAGTCCAATTTCGCCCCAAGCCACTCAAAATAGAGCACTTGATAAAAGCATAGGAATAAATCTTTCCTAGAAGATTGTTTAAGAAGAAGAAATATGGAGGAAGTGCACCTAAAGCTATGACGAGTTCCAAGAACATAGTCTTCTTATCAACGTATTAGAAAAATCGTGTTGAGAATCGATTCAAAAATAAATAAAAGAAATTGTTTAGATACATCAATCAGGGACCACACCCCATTCATAAAACCTAATAAGTGTAATTACCAATTTAGTCTATCATTAACTTATTAATTACACCTCAGGAATTCTACACATATTTATATATTAATCCTTAAACTTCTACATTAGATGACATAAACCCTCAAATAAAATTATTCCACTTCAGTTAAGTTCTTAAACTTTATAATAGAGATGTGTATATGATTATTTACGACAATACATATACATCTACATGTTCATATGCATTTGTAATTATGTATTGCATATGTTGCATAGTCCAAAATTCTAATAATCTCCTACTTGAATTGCACAACCATGTCCTCACATAACAAAACTACCAATCATATACAAATCTCTATAACCAATCCTTTTATGCATAAAAAATGAAGATATGTCATCTAAACTGATCTCGTTCATTAGTTTCACTAATAAAAGATATATCTTCTCTAATCAGTCTTGCTATATACTCATCTCTAATAGATCATTGGTAGTTTCGTGGTTCTTTATATGGCAAAATATCATCTGTCCTAAAGCAACCTTCATTACTTGGCTATCTCTAAAAGACTGACTCTAAACTATAAATCAATTACATAGAAGAGTTAATGACTTATGCGTTCTTTGTAACTTGGCACCTGAAGATTGTAATCATCTATTTTTCCAATGCTACTATTCAAAAGCCATTTGGAGTCATTTTTTGCACCTATTATCGTCACATTATGACAAGTATGATTAGGATTTAGTTTTGGAGTGGATCATTAGCAAATAAAAAAAGGAGCTTCAAATGTTTCTCTTTACTCTACTACTTTCTCAATGTCCATACATAACATTTGGAAAGCGAAACAATCATAAATTCAATGAAAAAAAGTAAGAGAAATACAAACTAGTTGATAGAGTCATCAATCAGATAAGAAAGTGCATTTTTTCCAAAGATGCACATAGGTCCCTTTCTATAGACGTCAAGAGTACTTGGAAATTTTAAATCTCTAATGTTTCTCAATTTGTTATTTTAGACTCTTGCAATCTTCTTCTTTACCTCTTTCTAATATAGAGTAGTAGAGTGTTTATCTATGAACTCATTGTAATTTTGTAAATAGTTCCGTCTATAACAATATATTATTCATTTACTTACCAAAAAAGGACAAAGGGGTAGTCGTTATTATTTTTCAACTATACCCTCAATGATCTCATACATCAAATCAACCAAATGACGTAGATCAGGTGTGGTTATGTAGCATGAAAATTACATATAATATGATCTATATATGCTTATTTTTAATTGTTCTAAACTTAACCAAATGAGAACGAATTTCAAAGTAAGCTACATGATAGTTGTAGTTTGCATTATGTTTTAGTGGATAATTTAGTATGTTTTTAGTTGTTAATTAGATGATTTATTCAAGTTTAGGTTTATAATTGTGTCATTTTGATTATATGTTTATGTTTTCGAATTATGTGGTTTAGAGCATGTTATCGAGCTTTAATTTTGTGTATTTAAAGTATTTTGAAATGTTTGTTAATGTTTGAGATCAAGTAAAGAAGATCGGAGAAGATTTGGAGAAAGCTTGGAGTAGGAGCCAAGGCCACAATGTGACTGGTATATCGTGATTGTGACAGAAGCAACCCAACCAAGGTCACGATAGTGAAAGAAGCCAAATAGGACTAGGTTACGATCCTAACAAAAGCCCATTTTAAGTGTCATAATCATAACTTATTGGCCAAGATCATGACAGGCGCGATAATAGACAGGGGGACTACTTCTGAACTTAATTGAATATTTGGACCGTGGTAAAACCTAGTTTTTACCGAAATGGACAAAGGATATAAAAGCAAAAGAAAGAAGTCTTAAATGAGAGCCTCCATTTGCAACATTTGGAAATAACTAAGGAAGAGAGAGAAGAGGAGAGATGAAGAAGGAGATGTTGTTGCCACTACCACTTCTAGTCCACCCCAAGTAAACTTCTTCATTTCATCTTGTTATTTCTTTCAATTGATGTATAAGATGGATATGATGATGATGGATTTCGGTTTAAGGATTTTCTAAACTCTTTTAGGAATTTGTTTTTGAATCAATGTTAATTTGATTGCTTTTGATGTTAATGTGATCAGTATTGTGATTGTTTATTATATTTGCATGCTTTGGTAATAAATCGAGAGAGTGAATTAATAACAAAATGATTAGGTTGGGTAATGAGAGTTAAACAACCTAATAGATCACACAAATAATGAAATCGGTAATTTATATGAAGAGAGATCTCATGTAAGGACTCTTAAAGTGCTTAAGATCTAATTGGATGTGAGGGTTGTTTACTAATTGTGAGATTGCAAATTTGTTAATTCAATTCAATTAGGGTTTATGATTTAGGGTTAAAGATTAGAATGAGAGAGAGAATAATCCACCCTTCAAAATCCTAGGATCGATACCAAATTAGCTCATAAGTAATTGAGTTAGCATTAGATGATAGAATAAATCCCCCCTCTTTCATAATTGGTTAAACTTTCTTGTGTGAAGTTTTAGTTGTTAATTAGATGGGCTCAATTTTGATTTCCTTACATTAATTTAGAATTTGAATTTTCAATCTATCTATATTCAATTGCTTAATTTTCTGCTCATTTTATTTTCATTTCAATTACACCTTTAAGCTTTAGACAAGTTAGGATTTGTTTAGTTTACTAAATCCTTATGGGATCAACACCTTATATACCATGTTAATGACCTATGAGCTTGTGGAATATTGAGGGTTTTATAAAGATTAAAACTTACTTAACACTATAAAAAATAAAAAATTGAATATTCCCACATCTTATGACTTTTTCAAGGCTGCTCACTTCTTCATTCTTGATTAATCCCTTTTCTTCACTCTATTAACCTTGCCTTCCAATTAATGATCAGTCAATCTCCAATCCTTCAAAAAATAGGAAGAATACACAATTCTTATTAGGTAGAGCATAATTCTCGCAAAAATTAAGGAAATTGAGATCGAAATCATGCACAATTTGACCATTATCAAAATTTCCTCACACCAAACCCTTGCTCATCCTCGGGAAACAAAAACATTAAAGTTAAAATTAAGAAAAAGTGACAATGCACCATAGGAAATAATTTTATTCAATACTTAAGTAACTCAAAATATCAAGATTAAGCTTCACGAGAAACATGAATGACAATTAACACAACAATTTTATTTGAAAATAGTGTAAAAGATTTGATGAATTTCCTTATGGATTCTCTCATATTTCTTAAGTGTTTAAGGGATTTGAGTGTTTTACTCAAACTCTTTTTATTAGAATGAACTATCATAAGCTTGCAACTACACTAAATCTCCACTACTTAAATTATATATATGCATAAATCAAAAGGACTCTATTTGTGGGTTGTAATGGGGTTGGCATCAAGGAGGGAATTTTTGGATAAAATGGTTCAAATCTTAGAGCCTAGTAGAACATTTGAGTCATTAATACAATAGTAACTCAAAACATTTCAGACTCTCCAATCAAGTATTCAAACACTTAAATACATAACCCATTCAATTCTCACTTTTTCAAAAAATGGACTAACTCTTTTTCTACCAGAAGAAAAAATGACACATAAAACTTACACCTACTCTTAATTGTTCCTCGTTTTTCCTACTCACTACTAAATACACTACCATGGTGTATAAAGTAAACTCCTACACCTACTATAGTCACTCTCCTCAAAACCACCAATTAAGCTATTTAAATACTCTACCAATCCTAAAATTAGGTAAAGGTATTATTGAGGCTCAAATTTATTTTATGGGTTTTAAATATTGAAATAAAATGAAGTAACTAAGGCTAAAAAGGGTTCACTAGCATTAATGCGTTGGTTAGGTTATTCAGGTTGAGTAGGCTAAAAACAAAGAATGCCTTAATTATTTTCATGCACACATATGCTAATGTAACGTTGATCGGTTCAATGCAAGTTATAAAGAAACATTCAAATACAAAAGTATCACATAACAAGAAAATTAAATATTACTATGGATGTTGTAATATATTGGTTCAAAAACTCACCAAGGTATATTAAAATTACCAAATTTCTACACTTTCCTTTCAAAATAAATCATCATATTAACTATCGCTCACATCTGAAATTAGCTTATTTAATCAACATATGTGACTCTCATACTAAACTAATTTATTCCTATGGCATGCATTATAAAACAAAGTTTTAACATATAGAATACAAGAGAAACAAACACACTTATGAAATGAAAAGAAAATAAAGAAAAGCAATAAAACATAAAATGAAAAATATATAATTTTTGAAATTCTTAATCACTCTCCCCCACACCTAAACCTAACATGGCTCAATATTAAAGAATAGAAGAATAAAGGGTAGATAGAATGCTCCCCAAAGGCTAGGACAATGAAATGGAAAATGGAAAATCATCTAAAGGTTGGTGATAATGGGGAGTTCAATCCCTAAATGCTTAAAAAGGAAAAATAGATTGACCTCTAATTTTTGTTTTCCATGTCAAAAGGGGAACATCAGTGGTGGAGAATTTCTAAAGAAAGAGAGATGTCAATTAAGGAGGTTCTAGTGGTTAGCGATCTAGTAAGTGAGGCAATGAGTGGTGTTTGCTTCAAATGAGCTAAAAAATAAGGTTGCCTCCTGAAATCGCTTCTTTAACATCATACTAGTTAGATGGAATAGAGCTCTCTCTTAATTATAATAAGTTGAATTTTCCAACTTAATTTCTTCCATAGTTTACACTTGAAAACTCTTATAAAATAGTTTTAACAGGGGAGCATTAATCTTAAAAAGCTTGCCTAAATCCATAATTAATATCTCTACCACACAATGGGTAAAACACGTTAGTAACAACAAAAGGGCTTAACCATCTAGAATGTAATTTACTAAGAAATAATTTCAATTTGAAATGATAAAGTAAAAGTTTTTGACCAATTGAAAGATTCTTCCTAGAAATTGTTTGATTGTGGAATGCTTTTGTCTTCTCTTTACAAATGTGGGATGACAAGGTTTACCAAACTATGTAGTTCTTTGACATTGATAATCAATTTGAATAATGATCAAACATCATATAATACTCTTATAATGTTCCCTCATGTTTCAATTCGTTTAAATCCCCCACTAAGTCCTCAAAGATCTCTTCCTTAAATCATTCATTTTAGCATCTACATCAACTCCTCCCATTCTATAGATCCAGTATAATTGATAATACTGTTGCACTTATTCTTCTAAGTGGATTGTGACCACTCTTATCTTTAAATCGCTAAGACTATGATCTAATGCAAAGAAATGTTCATATTTATACAACCATACCTTGACTTTTACCCTCATCGAATGACTCATTTAATTGAGTGTGGTGGGCATAATGTAGTTCTTACCTTCAATAGTGGATTTAACTACCACATCTAAATTTTTTTTCTCCAATCGTCAATTATTAGATCATCCAACTCTTTTAATAAGTTAGGTTAATATGGTTTTAAGTTTAATCATTTTGCATTCTTGTTTATTCGCCCTCTTTTAGGTTTCCAATAAAACTTTTTCATTTTGTGCGTAAGCTTCCATTAAGGTCTTAATGCTTTTTTTTTTAAAAAAAAATCATAGTTTAGCTCTACAAGTTGCTTCTACCATTTTTATTGTCTCTAAGGGTTAACTACTATGATACTAATTGTTTTGTTATAAATTAATCCTTGATTTAATTCATTTAGCTTTTAATAGAAGAACAATCAAGAAGAAAGGTAGAATGAGAGAGAGAAAGAAAATGTAGAGAGATAAATCAAATTTGTTATTATTTAATGTAAGTATCCATTGTAAAATAAAAATAAGGAAGGATTTATAGGAGCTTAATGCCTGGACTACTAACTACTTTATATGTAATTATATTATTATTCTTCAACCTAACTAACTAATTCAATCGATGTATTTGAGTTAATGACCCTTCAATACTTCATCTTCTAAATTTGTTAGTCTTCTTTTCCTTAGTTAGGCCTTCCCACAATAATTCTTATTTCTTTTCTTGCAACATAGCACATTTAAACTATATAATGATATCAATTGATGTATTTAAGTTAATGACCCTTCATCTTTTAAATTTGTTAGTCTTCTTTTCCTTAGTTAGGCCTTCCCACAAGAATTCTTATTTATTTTCTTGCAACTATATAATGATATGATTAAAACAACTTGTTAGGCCTCTTTCAATTAGACTTTGAAGAAACCATGGTGGTTGATATATTTTGAATTTTATAAAAAGGTTTCAAGCAATGTTTTTGTTTAGTTGAAGGATGCAACCTAGTTAAATTAGAAAAATGTATATATTTTAATTAGAGTTTTATTATCTTATAATTTTGTTAAGCTAACACAATTCATTTGTAAAAAAAAAAGGGTATTAATCTATATATAACTTTAGAGAACATACAACATTTTAAATTTATATGTTTAAATTATTTTATTTGTGGAAAACAAGTAAATTTTTTTGTTAATTATAAGCTTAAACTAACCTACGAAATGGAATTTTCTAATTATGGAGAAAAAGAAAAACTAAAATTTTTTTTATTTTTATTTAGATCTAATCATATTGAAAAAGAAAAAGTATATAAAAAAAACTATTCATATATAATAACATAAACTTTCATAAATTAATGTTTTCTAGGATGTTTGGGTCTGAATCGCTACATAAGGTTGCATACCGCTTTTAGAATCCATACGTAAGGTACCAAAGAGACTCTCAACTGAAGCCCTCATTGGGCAAAATATTTTTATTCTAAGCAATAAATTCACTGATGTTAATTATTAAGCCTACATATGATTGACCATATGAACATACCACAATCTTCATTGAAACATCTTAGGGCTCCAAGTTCGCAATAAAGAAATATACCCACCGAATCAACCAAACGGAAAAGGAACTTAAAAAAGAAAGATAGGAGCACTCAAAATCTGCAACAGCTTCTCAACGAACGCAAAGGAAATCAAGTATGATACTTGCGCTTCTGTTCGCGAATGCTGAAGGAAACATTCTGATCGAACGGTACCTGTCAATTTCAGTCTTCCCATGTTATAAACGTCCATTTCGTTGGAAAATTCTTCCCCTCTCGTTCGATCATTGTACAGCTTAATTTCAACCTTTGCGATCTTCTTTCTTAATCTTCTTGTAATGTTGTTTTTCTACTCGAATTTTCGATTTTTATTTTCCTTTTGGGCTTGGATCCATCTGGGTTTTTATGTTTTGTTGGTTTAATGCCTTTTTTTGTGCTATTTTTCTCTTTCGCTTCCCCCGGCTGGAAAGAGTTTGTTCTGGTTATGCTTTTTTGTGTTAACGATAGTTTTTTGAAGAAACCTCTGTGAATTGTCATAAATTTTGTCTTTTTCTTTTATTCTCGATTTGATGATGTTTGATGTATTGGGCATTTAAGCTGAGTACTTAACGTGTTCAAGTGGCAAGGAAATGCCATTTTGTAGTTTGACTTTCACGAGATATGCCAATGGTTCCATACTGATCTTCTCAGCTGTCATTATTCCTAGAAAAGAATGTATTTTAATAAGGGAACGGTGTGGTAAATGTATAGGGAAGGATTCACAATACATGGTTCACTGATTAATGGAAATGTTTTTAGGAGCATTTAGTTACTCATATTCGTTTATGTAGCCATAGTTAAGTACTCGTGATTGAGTGTCGGCAAAAATCGTTTTCTATTGATATAGCAATGGAAGCTTTGCAGAAGATTTACAAGAACCTAATTTTTGTATCAATGCTGAAGATATATTCAACTTGTTTCTTCTGTGCTCTAGTTATAAAGGTAGGACAGGGAGATCAAATCTAGTCGTACTGATCATTTTTCCTTTTACTTCTGTGGTTTTGGATAGTGGGATTGAGAAAAGATAGTTAACTTTGAGAGTATTGTTTTAGCTTACAAAGTCACTTATATTAATCACCCAATATTTAAAGGAATCTTTCATTAATAGTTCTAAATTTTGCTTACTATAGGTTCAGTGGAGTTCCCGCTGAGGAACGACTGCACTGGAGATCTTTCCTAGTTAAGCTTGGGGCAGATAATCTTAAAGGCATGAAAAATGAAGAACTTCTTGTTGCTTCCCACAAGTGAGCATTTAACTTCTCTTGTATCTGTTTCTTTTATCTTTGCGGCTATTTACATGTTGGAAAGTTCTTTGACCCTGGTTGTCGTTTGTAATGCAAACTGATTGATTTCCAATCACTGAGCTCAATTCTTGTTAACTGCTGTCCTTTTATTTTAATCAGGTCAGTTTATATTGTGTACACAGTACTTGGAGATGTCAGCGTTTATGTAGTTGGCAAGGATGAGTATGATGAGCTTGCTTGTGAGTATATATGATCACTTTCTTCATATAGTTGCCTGACATGCTTTATACATTAACTTCCAGGTCCTTTAATTGAATGGCTAACCATACTGCATATTGGTTTTGATTACAAAATGAGGAAAGGTTTAAGACATATTATAATCTCTGTTTTCTGCAAGATGATGGTGGCATTTCTTTGGGTTATAATGCTATCAACCACTAAAAATTGCATCGAGTAGGGAGGTGATTCCCCCTAGTTATTACTCACATTCATAGGAAGGATGATTCTGAGTGTGCTGAATCCTTTTTTATCTTTTCTTTTTCTGCTTGGTACTTTCATTCTGATTTCATGAATTGCTATGGTAGTGTCAGAAGTCATCTTTGCTATAACTTCAGCGGTGAAAGATGTCTGTGGGAAGCCTCCCACTGAGAGACTTTTCCTCGATAAATATGGGAAAATATGCTTGTGCCTGGATGAAATTGTCTGGAAGGTGAGGTTCAAATTTGTTTATTGGATATTGAGAGTCAAAAACTGCTTGTTTGTCAATGTATCAGATTGTTAAGCCATGACCATGTCCACAGCTTTTCTAGCTAACATTTGCAGTTGCTATTTTGTTATGTCACAGACAAATAGGGTAAAAGGTACAATGTTGTTCTGTGAATTAGATAACTATGATAACCCTCTTAATTTTAAACATTTTTAAAAATATTTTTAATTTTAAATTTTCAGAAAAATTGTCTTAGATTTCTGTTGACAATTAACGACATACTTTATATGAACAACATGTGTTGATCAATTAAATATTGGTGATATGATAACTCAGTTTAGCTTTTAAATTTGATTCAAATTAATAATTTAAGATAATTACATTAAATTATTACTTAGAGTCAAATTTAATTAGTTTGAGCTACGTTCAAGAGTCTGATAGGATCTTATATGAACAATATAGATACTTGTGTACTTTGCTGCATAGTAGATATGTTTTAAAACAATAATTTATTTTTGGATACCTGAAGGGACTTTTAGAGAACACGGAGAAGGATAGAATCCGAAGATTGGTACGACTAAAGCCTCCAACAGAATTTTGACTAAGGCCTGCATGTGTCAATCAGCAAATGGAGTTGGTCATAATCTTCATGTAGTAAGATTTGTGGCTATGCCGCAATGAATATTTAAACTCCTTGATGACATAATTACTGGAATTGATTCATTCATAAGGGTCTCTGAACTTCTTGGTGGCTGTATCAGTAATCTATAGAAGGAGCAAAGGACACAGAAGAAAGATTTTTACTTCAATATTGATGTCTACTTGCCTTTGCCGTTGTGATTCTGAATATAAAACTTGCAAAAACAACTGTTGATTAGTATTGTTTTTCCTGAGCCTCAATTTTTCATCAATATCTTATATTTGGTTGGAAACATAGTCACCTTATTTTAATTCAGCGTTTGACCGAACAAAAAATAAAGCCCATAATGTTGGATTGAAAGGATATGTCCAAGTACTGCAATCCATGGAAGATATCAAGCTCGAACTTGATTACTACCGGAGACTAAGGTCCCTACAACGGTGTTGCGGTCAAACTCGAAGGACAGTCCAATTTTCTTAGCTTCCATGTTAAAGCATCTGGTTAGATGTGTTTTTGAGCTTTGAAATAATCCGTCCTCACCTGTTTGACAGGAAGTAGGGTTACATTCTTTGGAATAATCGTTAATAATGTTCATTGGACAATGACCATGATTTGATAATTTATTTATCCATTCAACGGAAGATACAACATGGATTGGCTTAGACCAATCTAATTGCGCTAAAAGAAAAATCAGACGAGATGTAAATATATGTACACGACCTGATCATATCTTAAGAAGATTAACCAATTGGAATCGTAGTACAAAAGTATGTTGGTGGAGATACTAGTGTCGGTTCTGATAATATACGCGTCATTTTGATGGTTTTGAGGGAATCTGCGAATTGATACGAGTGACATTATAGAATATCCTGCCTTCCAAATTTCAGTATATACGATGCACTATAGAATGTACTGTCCCCAAAGTTTCAGAAAATATATAATCTATTTCCAGTTTGCCTCTTTAACAGTCATCAGAATATGAGAAGATGAAGTATGGAAAAAGGCTTAGAGAAGAGGTTGAGAGAACCTTCCCTGAATGGAGAGGTGAGTTCATATCTTACAAGGAGTTGAAGAGACAACTCAAGTTGATCTATCCTTGTACAGATAGCGAAACGATTCATGACCAAGTCTCAAGGTTCGTTGCAGGAGAGCTTTTTAATGTGAACACCTTGAGAGAGAGCAATGGTTTTGCGCAGTTGTTAGACAATGAAGTTAACAAAGCAATTACATTTTTTAACGAGAAAGAAGAAGACTATATCATCAGATTGAAGGTACTTACATGTATTCCATCTTTTACCAATTGCTTAGAAGCATAAAACCATGATTAATTGATTTCTTTTGGGCAGATCCTTGCTTTCTGCTTAACTTGGTCTTGGTTGGCATCGCAGGAGCTACAAATAAGAGCAGCAAACTTGGAAAACCCGTCAGAGAAGTTACAAGTGCAGAAAGATATCTTGGATTTTCGTGCAGAAATGGTGTTGTTACTCCATTACAGCGTTCTGAACTTCACAGGTAAACTTTTCAAATCGCCTATTGGTTCTACTAAGAGTTTTGGTATATGGGAATTCATAAACTGGCGGAGGCTCTTGCTTCCTATGGATGATAATGAAATAGAGTAAGGAAGATTTGTGGTCTGAGAGGAACCTTTCAGAATTTTGAAGGGTACAGAAGAAGTCAAGTTAAAGTGACAATAACAGCAAGCTAGTAAGTCACAGATAATTGCAGATGATTGATAGCCACTTTAATGAGTAAATTAAGAGCAAATTTAAGGTGAAGGTCTAGTCTTTTAGGCATTCTCTATCTTCGCTTGAGTGTTCGCAATGTTCGGTTTACCTGCTTCAGAGTCTCAAAGAACGAACTTGTGACCTAATTATGTACTGTGACTAGGACTGATAAAGATTGTGAAGAAGCACAACAAGCGGACAGGCACTTGCTTCCAGTTCTCGTCAATGCGAAGAGTCATGCAACAGCCATCTTTCTCCACTGATTTGCTTCACCAACTTATGGAGGATTGTGAAGTTATGCTCTATAGGCTTTTTCTTTCTGATGGTCCGTAAAGCTCGTTCTTAATTGTTCAGCAAGAAGTTTCCCATTTGTTTCAAACAGTTGCTATTTTTCCCTTGGCTGTATAAATTTGTATAATATAACTTCAAGGTACTGCAAGTATAGCAATTGTCTGCTGCCCATCATTATATACATTCTGTTAGATTCACCTTAATTTAATTTTAATGAATTTAATTCTAACTTAAAAATATTATATTCATATTAATATTAAAATGTTAAAATATTTAATCTTTATAAACTTAAGATAATTTAAAATATCTTAATTATTGATATATTTTAATTATTTTCATTTTTTTTCATATTACATATTAATATAAATGTAATATGAAAATTATAAATTTAATAATCTGAATACATAAATAAAGCATTACGCAAAATTATTATATTAGTTTAGAACATTCCAGATTTTATCATTTCCCAGAATTCGATAAATAACTGTAAAATAATTTTTTTTTAAAAAATGGAGTGCTTAAATTTAAAATAATATTTATCTAAAAGATCAAAATTAGTTTATAAATATCAATAATTCTTAATTATTGATGTGCCCTAATTTTTTTAAAATGTGCACATTAGATTTTAGTATATAAAGTAATATTAAAGTTTTAGATTTAGTGATTTTAGAATAAGAATAACTTATAAAAATTTTAATTTTTAATGTACTCCAAACGTTTTAATTATATTAAAATTATAACTGTTCGATATGTATTGCACTCTAAAAAGTAAATCAAACTTTGAAAAATGTTAAACGTTTTCCGTAAAAGACGTTAATGCATAATACAAAAATAAACAATACAAGAAAAGGAGGTTTTATTTGTTTTAATATTGTTAATAGTTGAGCATGAAGAAACTATTTTTGTTTACACGTAAGAAGAGAAAAATATATTATAATAACTGATCTTTGGCTCTACGAATCTGTTTAATGACAAAAACATTTCTCATATCAATTAAGGAGATATATAAAACTCATGTATTATATTTTCAACTCTTTCAACATTAAAAAGAGTTGATATTTATATTTTAAATTAATATTCCACGAATTAAAGAGGAGTATACATTGTATAATTCTTTGACATAGGAATGATTTATTCAATTTCTTTTATTTTCTCCAACATTTTAAAAAAAGTAAGAGATTGTTAGATCAAGTAAAGTTCTAATCCATTGTTTTACGATAATAAAACATGTCAAGTGCACTAGGGGCAAGACAGATTGAAGCCATTTTATCTATAAACAAATTATTTGTATAACATTTTTTTTTCAAAAAATATATACAAACATTTCTAGCCAAGATTACAGGGTATAATGGTTCCTGGTAATCAGCTTAAACCTTGTGGTTCAGGGTAGGGTAGTGCCCATCTCATTCTACCGTTGGTGGATAAGATCTCCCGAAGAGTTGAGCAATATTAGTTGGATTTGAAGAGTGATCTACCGAAGAGCCAACTCTATACTCCAGCTTTGTATCCTACAATTCCTTTCTTTCCACTGATTTTGAGTGCTTTATAATCCACTTGACATTCCACTTTGATGTTCACTAAAAATGAGTTTGTCTGTATATGAATGATGTCACAACCTTGGGAGACGATAACAATTGAGTCCGTGTGTTACATGGCATAATCATAACAAGTGTTATGCCATGTAATTAGGGATGGCAGTGGGTTTTCAACCCGATCAATATTCATACTACCCAACCCCAAAAAATAGAATAGAAGTTAAAAAATAGATTTTAAATAGATTTTGAAAAATGGATGTGGATATGGATTTGAATACCGGTCTAGTAATAACCCGAACCGATAGATACCCATATTCGATCCGTTTTTATTAACTCTTTTTTTTTCAATACATATATAATATCTCACTTCACTGATTTACTCTTATTATCTTATATAATTTACTAATTACTAGCTAGTATATTAATTGGTAAAAGAAATGTAACTACATAATCGACTAACGTTCCAAAGCCTAGCAAAAAAACGTAACACGTAGACCGTAGTCGATCCAAGTTCCTTCAATAGTTCAACTCAACCTCAAACGTTTTCAAGTTACTAGCCGCTCAAACTACTACCATCCCTATCTTAGACTCTCAAACTACAATTTGCTCGTCACACGCACAAGGCCGTAGGTTGTAAGTCGCAGTCACAGTCGTCAGTCGTCACACACACAAGCCCAGTTGTCGAGCTATATCCGTTGGTCGCATGGTGTGAACTGTGAATGGCAGTGTGACGACACTCCTCGCATTCGCACCTTGTCTTACAAGTTACAATACGTTGGTGTCTTTTTTAAAATACAAGTTCTTTCTGCATAGTGCATTCCAACACTCAATGTCATCTACCGACTACCATCGAAGAGTGAGGTAAATCCAATACTATTTATTATTTCTAACGTCGTCAACCACCTACACTGTTTAAATCCAGTTAATTCCATTGGATTGTTCTATGACTGTATGTCGTTTGCTTATCAAAAATCTAGCTAACTTGTATGTAATTTGCTTATAAAAAATCCAGCTAATTCCGTGACAGTGAGTGATAGTGTGGAACTGATGGAAGGAGTTGAGAATCGTACAACAAAGAATATCTCCAGTCTACCTCCTGACGAAGAGGAGATTGCAGCTATGGAATTTCGTGATCATGGTGTAACTAAAAGCAAGAAGCGTACTTCTCTTGCGTGGCTAGAGTTTACTTTGGTGACTATGAAAGGTGTTGATAAGGCTGAGTGTAAGCATTGCAAAGGGAAGCTTTCTGTTAAAGGTACAAACGGGATTTCACATCTGCATGAGCATTTGATCAAGCATTGTCCAAAGAAACATTTAAGACTTGTTGGAGGCCAGAAAACATTATTAATTGGGGGTGGGACTAAGTTTGATGAGAAAAAAACATTGCAAACCTACAAATTTAGCCAGGAGTTCTCAATAAGAGAGTTAGTTAATATGATTGTAATGTATGAGTATCCTTTGTCTATGGTTGATCACATTGGTTTCAGAAGATTTGTAGCGAGTTTAAGCAATGAATTTAGGATGATATCTCGTAATACATTGAGAAATGATATCCTAAAAATATTTCTAAGTGAAAAATCAAACTTAGAAAAAAATGTTGGAGGATCATAGGTCTAGGATTGCTATTACGACAGACATGTGGACAGCTTCCAACCAAACGAAAGGATACATGGTTGTGACCGGACACTTCATTGATGGAGATTGGGTTCTAAGAAATCGAATTCTAAGGTAGTTAATTTTCTTAGATTTAACATGTTTCCTTTCTTATTGACAATATCAAGTTTTTGTAAGATGTTATACGCAAATACTTTGTTTAATCTTTATCTTGGTTATCTTATACAGATATAGTAATTTGCATGTTTATTAATTAGTTCCTTTATACATGCTGAATATTAATTACTTAGAGAACCATTATATGTTCTATATTTAAGTTGTAATAAATTTTTTATCATTTTATTTTATAGGTTTATATTTGTGCCATGCCCACATACAAAGGAGAC
>JANZLD010000001.1:37171237-37182046 GCA_026413575.1 Erythroxylum carthagenense | reverse complement strand
GGATGTTGGGATCGGGTCCCATGGTTCGGGTTGCCCGTTGGGGCGCAGCCCGAGGGGTCGCCTCGGGATTCGGGATCTGGGGCCCGGGCCCAACAATGAATGAAAGGAATTTTAAGGTTGTAATGCAGGCAAAGGTTAAGGTAAGATGTATTTGGATAATGTAGTGAAACAGCCATAAAATCTAATGAACCAAGAAAAACACTCAATGTAATATTAAGTAAAAAAACTAGCATTCACTCAAAACTGGGTACCATTAGCTATGACGAATGTAAAAACTATGTTTTATAACCTAAATTCAGTCCTTCGTACACATGTCACATAAAGCATAAAGAATTAGAAGGAATCACTCATAGAAATTAATGGTAAATAACAAATTATAATCATAAGGAGTGATCCTTCAAATTAACTTCTCCCTCATATGCATCATACTCAAATCACCCATTACATTCAACTTTAGGAGGAAAGACTAATCATGATTAACTTTGTAAAACAAATGAATTTTCTCCTTGATAATTTTAGTTAAATACAAATTTTCCTTTTTCTCTTTTTTAATGTAAAATTTGAAAGAAACTACATCAACATTAAAATTCATTAATAAGACATAAAATGACATTCCATAAATTATAATCAACCTACATATATACAAAACCCTACACTTATAAATTTATGCATTCGTAATCACTAACAATCAACAATGCTCTGTTAGCTTTAATATTTGGGTAGGACATTTAGTTAGGTTATAAGCATGTAATATGGTTAGTACAAAAAAAAAGGTAAATAAAACTCAAGTGAGCTTATCAAAAGGAAAAATTAGATCAATAGGTAAGCTACTTGACTAATGCAGCTTGTAAAACAAAGAATGTCTATATCATTTTTATGATAACACATGTGATAAAAATGTGGTCTCAAATAGAAAATCAAAGAAAATTTAGGAAGTAAATGTCACAAAGGTCATAAATAAACAAAAGACAATGTGACTGATAAAGATGTGTTAGTCTATAAAGGCCCAAAATCTCACTGGCTTGTGTCTACCCACTATTTACTCCTCTTTTAAAGATAATGCATATTGACCAATCATAAGAGTAAAAGTAAATGCTAAAGTTGTAATGAATTTTTTAAGTTAATTACACTATTTAATTATGAATATATAATTTTAAAAGAAATAGATAAGATGAAATGTTTATTTGTTTGATTTGATTCTCTTTTTTTTTATCTATACTTAAAAAAACGAAAATAAAAAACTTAAAAACAAACATGATAATCCCTACCCTCGCATTGAAAACTTACACTATTTCTAATGCAACACTAAATGTAAGAAATGGAGTATTCAACAAAAATAGAAAATGTAAAAATGTAAAGGAAAAGGAACAAAATTCCATTGGTTTACCCCCCAAACAACGTCTTTATGTATTGTCCCTGACTTAACTCTATGCTTTCCTACTCATGTGACAAAATTATGGTCTTCAGGTGTCTCCACTTTTGCTTTTTCTACTTGAGGTTCTTTAGAATAGTACTTGAGTTGACGACCACTCATATTCAGTGTCTTCCTTATCTTCAAACTTTTAATTCTACTGAATCCCTGCACTCTCAAAATATCTCCAGTATCTCTTTACCCTTTTTCCTCTATGTTCAATTTCTCTAGCCTGTTAGAAAAAGGTGGAGGATTAGTCTTAATAGTAATTTGGGATTCAACATTTACCTTTGAGCTAGATGGTATATCCCTTTCTCCTTTGAGCTCTTTCTCATCTTCTTTACTAACAATCCCTTGAATGGTCCTCCCAGGATTCTCAAGCTTCTCACTATTGTCCAAGGTTAGCACGTTGATATTCATTGGATTTACCTTAAGTTGGGATGACAACTTTCCTTTACTTTATGATTCTAAGTAGTTGATAGCCACCACCATCTAACCCATTTGGTTCTCCAAATTTTGGATGCTCTACATTGTATCTTGTAGAAATTGCCTTACATACTACTAGAAATGTAAAGTATTAGTGGCAACAGACTTAATTAAGTCTTCCAGAGATGTACCTATGTTGGAATTAGAGGCTTCTGGTCTACGTGAGAATTGTCGTACACCTTGCAACTTATCTATGAAGTAGTTTTGTTGGCTATCGCCTCCATAAATAAGGTTCAGGTGAGCTATCTAACCTAAGTTATACCAAATATAGGTTATGGGCAAATTTCCCCCAAGATCATTGAAATGCTCCATTTGAAGTGTCTTTTCTATACATAAACACTAACAAACATTAAACAAAGAAATAAATGTAAAAACTAAATATACAAAATATACAAAACGTCAATTGAAATAAAAAATAAAAACTAAAGAACGTCTTTCCTTGGCAACATCGTCAAAATTCTTAATACTAGTCGAATGCATCAGAAAATAAAACCTAGCTCTACACAACACTATAAGAAAAATGGAGTTCAGTGATGGAAATTACCAACGAAATGTCAACACATTCCATTGGAAAGATTATTTAGGGACGAAATTTATCGATGAACTGAGGCGTCGGAGATATAGCTGTAGGTAATAATTTGCGACAAATAACAGAATGTCTGTCGCAAATTTACCGATAAAAATTTTATGTACCATCCATGAATATACTGACGGTTATTCTATGCTATCTTCGGTCAGTAAATATACTGATGAAAAAGATAAGTTCGTCTACAAAATTATTGATAGATTTGGTTATTCCATAAGTAAATGCATAGACTAACGGTAATTTGTTTTTTGTCGGTAAATCAAATAGATTTTACCAAAGAGCTTTTTTTTTCAGTAAATTTACTAAAAACTATATATTTTTAAATTTCTCTACATTAAATTTTATTTGATGATGTTATGGTTGATGCATAATTTAAACTGTTATGAGTTATCTGTTGATAATATTTTAATTTGTTTAACATTTAATTTGTTAAAACAAAAAGTTTACTGATGATATAAAGTAAAAATGATCTTAATTGATATTAAAAAATTATTTTGTACATAATAAGTATTTATAATTTGTACAAAATGACTATAGGTATGTTATTCATTTGGTGACTGTGGATGCTGTGATTGCTGCGAAGAGGTGCTATGCCTTCCCTTAAACTCGTCTATCTCATTACAGAGTTGAGTTATGTACTCCATCGACTGTTGCAATTGAGTTGCCAATGTTTGCACTGTGCTCCGAAGCTCATTGACTTCATTGGTTATTGACTGCCTATTAGATGTTTCTATACTAGATGCAGAGGATTGCGAATAACATATGTTTGTAAATGAACAAAAGCGAAATATCCTTCCTTAACGGTTCCTACCACCCACTGCATAAAGATAAGTTTGAGTCTTATCAACATCTTTAAACTATTAAGAATGTTATTCAATACTTTCTTGTATTTGGTCCTATCATAAGGCAATATTTATGTTAGTTAGTGATAATTATTAAGCATTAATATTAAAGTATAAATTTCACATACATTTAATTCTCTACATTGGGTGTTAACGAAGGTCACACCGTCATCCTTCTTAGTGTGAGTGTGCAAAAAGAGTTGACGGGGTGTAGGCTTCGTGCCCATAGACTTTTCCTGCATTAAAATAAAATGCTATAAGTGAACTACAATTTATAAAATTATCATTTTTCACAATATAAATATTTTCATTCAAAAATTCACACATCGAATTAAATTGAAATACACTAAAGTAAAAAAAATCATAGTATAAATGTAAAATGTAGATAGTTACAAGTCTCTCTGTATGATCGTGGTGGGTAATAGATCCTCCAGTATATACGGGAAGACTCTCTCCTTCCGATCCCCCACGTTTGTTGGTAGAATTATGCTCTGAATTACACATTGCCTTGGGTGATATCCAATATTGCTGCCAACGACTCCATATTTGTTCAGAAATATAAGGTGATTGTACACTAGTCTTGTGTATTGCACCAATAAAGTCTCGATAACATGTACGTGCTTGTCTCTCCCATACTCTATAAATGACTGTGTCAAATTTAGAATCTCAAAAAAATTCATTCTGAAATAAAAGGAAAAACATATGATAAGTATTTATATTGTAATAATATTTATCTAATAAATGTATAAAAATTAATTTAAAAATAAAAAATTGTTTTTTTAACCTCAAACTCCTTATAATAAAAATTTCTTTTTCGCCTAAGAGATAGTCTTCCATATATAACCCTCAATATCAATCTTTTTCTTGAAATTGGATGTCATGTTTTTTGAGCATGGTCCAAACAGAATCAACCTAATATTAAAACAATTAATTCTATACCATTTTTTAATTTAAACCTATAACTTAATTATAAACAAATGGTGTTTCATGTATTTTCACTTACGAATTGTTGACAATTGTGATGTAAGTTCTTCCATCAACTCCCTTAGCTCCAGGCTGGAGGTCGCCTCCTTCATCTACATCGTTTGTCCTTAATATCTCTGTCAATATAGGGGTGGTGGATGGTGTAGTAGTAGGTACAGAAGGTTATGCCTCATCTGTAAGTGTAGTAGTAGCTGGAGGTACAACATTTGATTCAGTTGCAGCTGCAAAATGTGATGCTTCGCCTAGACAGTAAGTGGCTCCAAATCGTGGTTTGAACCTTAATTGCATTATATCCCATTTTCTCTTTGGTGGCATATTTCAACCTGAAATTCATATCCCATCCTTTGAATTAATATTTCCCATTTTCATCTTGGTGTGTTTATGCTACTCTGACGACAACTCTATCAAATTTATGATGGTAGTAATATTCTTCAACCCTTTTTATATTATAAAATTCATCTATAACTAGTGAGTTGGAAGTAGTTATTCGTAAGTTTGTTATTCATGACCATTTGCAATAGAAATACAACTTTTGATACTATTTAACTTAGTTTCTAATAATCACCAAATAAAACTTCACATTTCCTTCAATAACATGCGTATATCCTTGTATGTAAGTCGTAGAAATTTCCTATATGCATAGATCATGCTAGAATATTTCCTATTTGCTTGACATGGTGAAAAAGGAAGGTATAACTTAAATGTACAAAGGCATAATGCATATGAGAATTATGACTATGGGTCTCAGTCTCAGGGTGATGCTTCAACTTACATACATCAACTATGCTTGTCTTCACTCAAAAAGTCTACATAAAGAATCTTACAATTAGAATGCTAGACTCTCCAACAAGATTATTTTCTCATAGATTTTATATAATTTATTAGGGAGGGGCAGGATGGCTTAACGACACCAATCTTAACTATCATAGTAGTCGAGATTTTGCAGCTAACTGAGACTCAGTAAACTTTTTGTACTACCCTCTAAGTAACCAACTAATATTCCACCTTAAGCTTCAAGGTAACTAAAGTGATGTTTAAAGCTTCTCAAGGGCACATCCACGTAATTTTAATCAAGCTAGAAGCTTCAGATCTCCCTAATCTTCACTATGCAATGTTTTGAAATATTGTACTAGAGATAGAATTAGGAGCTCATATTATTTTTGAAATATTGTGAAAGAGATAAAATTAGGAGCTCATATTAGTTAGTAGTTAAATAACAAAATTTTCCAAGCTCTGCAAGTAACGCAAGGAAGAAGTATGTTTTTGCCCAATGTTCTTAGAACTCACTTTTCATAATGTCTAAATTGTGATTTAACCATGAATTAAATTGGTTCCTAAACCACACACTAGAACTTGTCCTAAGAAAAAATTTATAAGTTTTGGTGTGTCTTTTAAGCTCATTGCACTTCACACTCATCGTGTTAGCATATGGTACGACCCAACAACTATGCAATCAAGGCTAGGTGGCCATTAAGCATGAGATTTAGAAACTATATGAGTTAAAGTTAGCATTCTGACAAGAAAAATGGATGCTTGATGTACATTGATAGTTCAGTAATCAAATTCTTGGCCCAAACCTTAAATTTACATCAAAGCACCATAGGTTCGTACACAAGCAGAGTTAACCTTCTCTAGATTACACATAGCCTTCAAATGTTCATACAAAGACAACATCAACTTTCTATAGACTATACATAGCCTTCAGATAGTCATACAAATACATTATTCTCTAATTCAACAAAATAGATAGAATTGAAATATTGTACTATGAAAGTCTTCTATCAAATATTGATCTAAGGATATTATATTAACATATGGAAGATCAACATCATGCTCATGAAACATCAATTTTATACTGTATCTTAGCTTTTAAACCTTACTGAAAAACAAAGATGCCTATTATGCTTTATTCCTTTAACTGAAATTATGAAATTCATACTAAAAATCTGAAAATAAAGAACTAAAATCATTTTTTTTCAAAGAACAGATATTTCATCAAACACCTTATATGCATTAGAAATTCATCCCAACATCATAATCAAAATCATATCTTGTCCCTTCTATCACTAACATTTATCCCTTAAAGTTGTTTTCCAATCATAAAATACAAAAATAAATAAAAATAATCAAATACCCAAATTAACTTTCATCCAATATAGAAAACACATAATAGTGGTTGCAAAAATACCTCCATTGAAGGACATGATGACAATGGCTGGAGAAGACAACACACAAGGGAAGATGATTTAAGCTCAAGTTGCTCTCTACTAGAACCTAGAAAAATTGAAGAAGAAAATAAGTAATTGGGTTAATATACTAGGGCAACAAAAATTCAACTCCTTTATAAGACAAAGAGCCTAGTTAAATTGGACATAAAAAGGAGACGAAATACTAGTTTTTTTTATAATATTTTCAAATCTAGAACTATTTAAAATATAATATTCTCCTTAAAGAAATCAAATGGGTAAAGCATTTCAAATCAATAAGAGATAAAGGAAGTTCTTAGATACTTTATGGAATCCATAGGATACTAGGTCATTAGTGCTTCTTCAATTCCCCTACTCAAGACCTTCATTAACTATAAGCTCTAAGAGGATATGACGGGAGAAATTTCCAAGACCAATTACTCCTGAAGAAATAGAGAAGTGTGTATTTGAGCTAAACCCATAGAAAGCACTAGGTTCATAAAATTTTCATAGTCTTTTTCTAAAAATCTTGGAATGTTGTAAAGTAATTAATCATTGAAGCATGTTAAGAGTGATTTAAAAATGGTAAACCATTAAAGGAGATAAATAAAATTAACGTTTTCTTAATTCTTAAGATTTGCAAGCTTGACTTAATGGGTAATTTTAGGCCAATATCTTGTTGTAATTTTATCTATAAAGTTATATGAAACATTATTGCAACTAGACTAAAATAAGCCCTCTACTTACAAATTGGTGAATCATAAGCTATTTGGGAAGACAACATATATGAGATGATATATTGTTAGCCTAGGAGTTGTTCTCAAGTTATGCTAAAGAGAAAAAAAAAAAAACTCCTGTAGATTATGCCTTAAAAATTGGCTTCAACATAGCTTTTGATAGTTTCAACTAGAATTTCATTCAAAATCTACTTTTAGCTATAGGATTTTTAAATAAGTTAACAAATTGGATATTATAATGCATCAGTACAATATCATTAAGCATTTTAATAAATGGAGAGCCAATATAGACCCTTAAAAGATGTAGAGGGCTGGACAGGGAGAACCCATCTCTTGATACCTATTCATCCTATACATTGAAGCCTTATCTAGATTCAAGTATAACACCTCTCTAAACCCTAAATTTGGCTTCCATAACAAATACAAGAAGGTTGGATTGGTGGATTTGAAATTTGCAGAAGATTTATTAATCTTCTGTAAGGAAAATGATCACTCCATATACACAGTATCCAACATTTTAAAGAAATTCAAGGATCTATCTGCTAAGTGTAAATTTCAATAAAAGTAAATTGATCCTTTCCCAAAGTGATATGATTGACAAGGATTGGCTAACAAAAATCTCAGGCTTCCAAACAACATGTCCACCATTCATTTACACAGGGCTACTAGTCTCTACAAAGGGACTAACATTTGGATCTATTGGAAAAAATATAAAGAAGACTTAATCGATGATGCAATAAAGACCTATTTTACGAAGGAAGACTAGCACTCATCAATTCAATCCTAAATACACTTAATGTATACTGCTAGCTCACACAATGCTTTCCAAATGTATCCAAATCTATTGAGAATATGCAAACCATTAGATGAAGCACTTTTGTGGATTAAAGCAATCTCTCTAGTCAATGTCCTTTATAGAAAATAGAAAAAAAAGGTTACTTAGGGTTTTAATTTTTTAGGGTAAAATAAACAAAAATATGTTTATTTTTAATTTTTAATTTTTAAGGTTAAGAGTTTTAATTTTCTAAAATATTATTTATTGTTAATTTAGTAAAAGGACCTAATAAAATATGATTTGTTTACATATGATTTATTTTAAATGTGCAATGTTGACTTTTATATTAATAGAGATCAATAAAATACTTAATTGAGTTGAAATATTGACAAGAAAGAATGCAATAAGAATGTTCTATATTGGAAGACTTAGATGACTAAAAATATAATTATCCTATTAGTAAAAAAAGGATTCCTCACTTTTTCCTCTCACTTAAGAGATAGAAAAAGAGAAGCATTAGGCTTATCTTTAGTATCCTCTAGAAGAGAAATAGTGAATGAATTGATTATAAGCAACCAAAGGCACTCAAGTGAACTTCAATTCACAAAAAAAAAATGTATGGACAATGATAAAAGAAGATTTTTTTAAACTTAAACCTATGAAAAAGAAGACTAAAATTCAATTATGGACCAATATCAACAACTATTCAAAATTTGGAAGTATTGCAATGTTATAATGTCTCTATACTTGGTCATAAAATAACACCAATTCATCAAAAGGTGCAACTACAACTCAATCCCAAAATTCTTAAGTATCATTAAAGTTCATAAGATTAAGCAATCTCTTATGTTGTTGATGACTCGTAAACATATTTAAAATGTTCTAGTTGTTTTCTTGCCTAAATGGCCAAATATTGAAAATGAGTAATCAGTTCTAAATTTTTGATATGCTTTTGTTTATATCTTAATCTTTAACCTTCTGATTCTCAAAATAATTACTTTGATGAATAACTATGAAAAATAAAAATTATTTCCTATTATTATAAAAATGATGAAAATTAGGAACAATTTAAATTTTAAATACATGAGGTCTTACTAATTAAATCCAAAATATAATCTCGTCTTTTTATTCTATCCAATAAAAATGAAAATAGAAAATTGAATGTATAAAAATTAAGAATATTTTATACGTATAAAGTCTCACTTACTAAATCTAAAATTTAAAATGCGTTATAATCATTATTTTGGGTTGCTTTTGTAATCCTCATGATTAATATTGACTAAATTAATTTTATATATCATCAAATGATTTATAATATGCAAAAATAATTTAAAGAATATAGATCATGATAGCTACAAAGACTACTAAAATAGTAATTACATGGTTGGGTTCATTTAAAATATAAAAATAATTTATTTTTGAAAAAGCATTAAAGTTTAGTATAAGGAAAGTCAAGCTAAGGAATTGAATTGAACCATTGGACAAAACCAGGTAGAAGAGAAAGTAACTTTTGCGGCTTGAAGATAAATATGTTGCCAACCTAAGGCTTATATAACCAATACAACTTTTTTAGTAATTAGACAAGATGCCAAACTTTATTGTCATCTATGAATTTTAACTCTTGTTCCATAGCATCTAATCACTTATTAGAATTTTCACTTTTAATAGCTTATGAAAATTAAATTAGATTTTTAATAATTCATTGTTCACCTTCTACCTCTTATAACTAAACCATATAATCATAAAAATAGCTAACATTTTTTAAAAAATTTTGAGATCTTCTTAATTTTACTTCACGTAGCTCATTTGCAGTATGTTTATTAATGGTTATTTCATTTTTTGGAGTTTGGTTGATAAATGCTAAATTGATTATATTTCTAATCTCATGTTTAGTACATTTTGCTTATTTATTTTAGAGTTTCTTATTATTTTTGGTCCTTAACTCATTCATGTTAGAGAAGTGTTATAAAGGCAATCACTTTTAGCACTTTTTGTACAAATCATTTTATGATTAATAAAGGCTTTTTTTTGTTATGTCTATGTTCATACATTTATGGATTTGATCTTAAATTGATTTAATGAAATCCTTGATATAAAACCTAGCACGGAGGAAATCATAATGAGATCATGATAATGAGATTCCTATCATGTATAATTATATTATTATCTAAACTTTCCCTAGTCATAGGATCAATGAGATGGGATATTATTAATCCGGATAGACTAGCACATGTTATACTCCTTAATTGGATCCAGCAGTAGATCTCATAAGCTGTAAACATGAGTTGTTTATAGTTAACATGTGGATGTTGACTAAGAGTAATAAGTACATTGGATTGACCTACTATGAGACAATCATATGAATATTCTATTCCAGTGTCAATGATAGTCTCATCATAGCAATGATGCAAGTATCCTTTGACTTAAGTTGCTCAAGGATATCTTGAATACTGACCTTGTTCTTTGACTCCATTCATCGGTGCCTTTCAGGGGTTACTCATAGGTTGATGATTAGGTACAACATGAGGTATTCGGATGTAATTAAGTAGCCAATAAAGGATTTACTACTACTGATAGGAGATGATACCCATGACCTCTTGTCGGGGTCATTACTAGGGAGTCTCTGGCTAGATTATATTTGTGTCATAAAGAGAGTCTTCAATGATACATAAAGTAATGAGATCCTTAGGATAAGACCTAATATCACTTGAACTAGATGTGACGTTGATCGCGACTTATCATTCAATCCTAAGATTGATCCTTGGAAACCGGTCAAATAAATTTGTACCAAGGATTGCAGTA
>JANZLD010000001.1:37134705-37145052 GCA_026413575.1 Erythroxylum carthagenense | reverse complement strand
ATAATAATAATAATAATAATATACATATATATAATATCGCAAGTTTTGTTATATTTACTTTGACATTGTTATATAAGAATAACGATTTCTACAAAAAATGATTACTATTATCATTATTACTATTATTATTATTACTATAATAATAATAATAATAAGTATATATATTACTGATTCATATTAATTAACATATTTATGAAAAAATTATTACTGCTGTTATATATATATATCCGCAAATGATAAATTACCAAACTTTATATCAATGGAATATAGTGACATTACTATTTAATTAAGAATTTAATGTCGTTTATAACTGTGCATTTTTTAAATTGTTCATTGTCATCATATGCACTATGTTAATATTAATTTTATGTGGTATTTATAACTTAGCATGGTTAATTGCTCATTGTTATAATATTTTAGTTATAGTATGAAATTTAAATCTTGACCATAATTTGTCTATTACTATTAAATTTGAGGGAATAATTAAATGAAATAAATAACGTACATGATTATTTATTTTAACATTATTCTAAAAGACAAATAATTTATGTTTGTGTGTTTAATTCTTTTTATTTTGATGATGAGAAAAAATAATTTATTTTAAAATTTATAATTATGAAAAATTTGTACAATTAAATTAATAAGAATAATTAAATAACCATAATTACTATTAATAATAATATAACATTGAATAATAATAAGGAATAAAAAATTAACACAACTTATAATAATTCCTGAAATAATTTCTAAAATAACAAATTACAAACAAATTATAACTATCATAATTAGATGACAGACTCTCGCTTCAGTGCCTTAATGAAAGTTGTATATCTATAAGTTCTCTTTTAAACCGTCAAGAATGAACTTGATCCAATATCTATAGAGAAATTAATTCCCATTCGATCCATAATATGTCTTAGACTGAAGCCTTTTGTCCGATCTTCATCTGGTATCGTCTAACGTTTCTTCTGGTTCAATTTTCACCATCTAGATAACAAAATCTAGCTTCAGTGTCTTAATGAAAGTTGTATATCTATAAGTTCTCTTTCAGACCGTCCAGGATGACCTTGATCCAACATATATAGAGAAAGTTATGCCCATTCATTCCATAATAGGTCTTAGACTGAAGCTTTTGGTCTGACCTTTCACCCTCTAGATGATAAAATCTCGCTTCGGTGTCTTCATGAAAGTTGTATATTGATAAGTTCTCTTTTAAACCACCAAGAATGACCTTGATCTGATATCTATAGAGAAATTTATGCCCATTCGTTTCAAAATAGGTCTTAGACTGAAGCCTTTTGTTTGACCTTTCGTCTGGTATCATCTAACGTTTCTTCTGGTTTAATTTTCACCCTCTAAATGACAAAATGTCGCTTTGGTGTCTTCATGAAAGTTGTATATTTATAAGTTCTCTTTAAAATCTTCGAGAATGACCTTGATCCAATATATATAGAGAAAGTTTTGCCAATTTATTCCAAAATAGGTCTTAGACTGAAGCCCTTTGTCGGACCTTTTGTCTGGCATCGTCTAGTATTTCTTCTGGTTCAATTTTAACCATCCAGATGACAAAATCTCGATTTGGTGCCTTCAAGAAAGTTGTATATCCATAAGTTTTCTTTTAAATCGTCAGGAATGACCTTGATCCAATATCTATAGATAAAGTTATACCCATTTATTGCATAATAGGTCTTAGACAGAAGCCTTTTGTTTGATCTTTCCTCTAGTATCATCTAGCATTTCGTCTGGTTAAATTTTGACACTCTAGATGACAAAATCTAGCTTTTGTGTCTTCATGAAAGTTGTATATCAATAAGTTATCTTTTAAACCGTCAAGAATTACCTTGATTCGATATCTCTAAAGAAAGTTATGCCCATTTGTTCCAAATTAGGTCTTAGATTGAAGCCTTTTGTCTGACCTTTCATATGGTATCATCTAACATTTTCTTTGGTTCAATTTTGACCTTTTAGATAACAAAATCTCTCTTTAATGTCTTCATGAAAGTTGTATATCTATAAGTTCTCTTTTAAACTATCAAGAATTACCTTGATCCAATATCTATAGAGAAAGTTATACCCACTTGTTCCAAAATAGGTCTTAGATCGAAATTTTTTGTCTGACCTTTTGCCTAGTATCGTCTAGTGTTTCTTCTGGTTCAATTTTGACCCTCTAGAACACAAAATCTCACTTTGGTGTCTTCATGAAAGTTTTATATCTATAATTTCTCTTTTAAACCATCAAGAATGATCTTGATCTGATATCTATAGGGAAAGTTATGCCCATTTGTTCTAAAATAGGCCTTATAGTGAATCCTTTTCTCTGACCTTTCAACTGGTATCATTTAGCATTTTGTTCGGTTCAATTATGACCCTTTAGATAACAAAATCCCTCTTCAGTTTCTTCATGAAAGCTGTATATCTATAAGATCTATTTTAAATCATCAAGAATGACGATGATCCAATATCTATAGAGAAAGTTATACCCATTTCTTCAAAAGTAGGTCTTAGATTAAAGCCTTTTCTCTGATCTTTCGTCTGGTGTCGTACACCATTTTTTCTAGTTCAATTTTGACCCTCTAAATGACAAAATCTCGCTTTGGTGTCTGCATGAAAGTTTTATATCTATAAGTTCTCTTTTAAACCGTCAAGAATGACCTTGATCCGATATCTATAGAGAAATTTATGCTAATTCTGTCCAAAATAGGTCCTAGGATGAAGTCTTTTGTCTGATCTTTCGTCTGGTATCGTCTAGCGTTTCTTCTGGTTTAATTTTCACCCTCTAAATGACAAAATGTCGCTTTGGTGTCTTCATGAAAGTTGTATATTTATAAGTTCTCTTTAAAATCTTCGAGAATGACCTTGATCCAATATATATAGAGAAAGTTTTGCCAATTTATTCCAAAATAGGTCTTAGACTGAAGCCCTTTGTCGGACCTTTTGTCTGGCATCGTCTAGTATTTCTTCTGGTTCAATTTTAACCATCCAGATGACAAAATCTCGATTTGGTGCCTTCAAGAAAGTTGTATATCCATAAGTTTTCTTTTAAATCGTCAGGAATGACCTTGATCCAATATCTATAGATAAAGTTATACCCATTTATTGCATAATAGGTCTTAGACAGAAGCCTTTTGTTTGATCTTTCCTCTAGTATCATCTAGCATTTCGTCTGGTTCAATTTTGACACTCTAGATGACAAAATCTAGCTTTGGTGTCTTCATGAAAGTTGTATATCGATAAGTTATCTTTTAAACTGTTAAGAATTACCTTGATCCGATATCTCTAGAGAAAGTTATGCCCAATTGTTCCAAATTAGGTCTTAGAGTGAAGCCTTTTGTCAGACCTTTCATCTGTTATTGTCTAACATTTGCTTCGGTTCAATTTTGACCTTTTAGATAACAAAATCTCTCTTTAGTGTTTTCATGAAAGTTGTATATCTATAAGTTCTCTTTTAAACTATCAAGAATTACCTTGATCCGATATCTATAGAGAACGTTATGCCCACTTGTTCCAAAATAGGTCTTAGATTGAAGTTTGTTGTCTGACCTTTCGCCTAGTATCATCTAGCGTTTCTTCTGGTTCAATTTTGACCCTCTAAAACACAAAATCTCACTTCGGTGTCTTCATGAAAGTTGTATATCTATAATTTCTCTTTTAAACCATCAAGAATGATCTTGATCTGATATCTATAAGGAAAATTATGCCCATTTGTTCTAAAATAGGCCTTATAGTGAAGCCTTTTCTCTGACCTTTCGCCTGGTATCATCTAGCATTTTGTTTGGTTCAATTATGACCCTTTAGATAACGAAATCTCTCTTTAGTGTCTTCATGAAAGTTGTATATCTATAAGTTCTCTTTTAAACTATCAAGAATGACCTTGATCCGATATCTATAGAGAAAGTTATGCCCATTTGTTCCAAAATAGCTTTTAGCCTGAAGCCTTTTGTCTGACCTTTCGTCTGGTATCATCTAGCATTTCGTCTGGTTCAATTTTTACCCTCAAGATAACAAAATCTCGCTTTGATATCTTCATGAAAGTTGTATATATATAAGTTCTTTTTTAAATCGCCAGGAATGATCTTGATTCGATATCTATAGAGAATATTATGCCCATTCGTTCCAAAATAGGTCTTAGACTGAATTCTTTTTTCTGACCTTTTGTCTGGTATCATTTAGCGTTTCTTTAGGTTCAATTTTAGCCCTCTAGATGACAAAATCTAACTTCGGTTCAATTCTGACCCTCTAGATATCAAAATCTCTCTTTAGTGTCGTCATGAAAGTTGTATATCTATAAGTTCTCTTTCAAACCATCAAGAATTACCTTGATCCGATATCTATAGAGAAGCTTATGCCCATTTGTTCCAAAATAAGTCTTAGACTGAAACCTTTTGTTTGACCTTTCGTCTGCTATCGTCTAGCGTTTCTTCTGGTTCAATTTTCACCCTCTAAATGACAAAATCTCGTTTCGGTGTCTTCATGAAAGCTGTATAAGTTCTTTTTTAAACCACCAAGAATGATCTGGGTCCAATATCTATAGAGAAACTTATGCCTATTTATTCCAAAATAGGTCTTAAACTAAAGCCTTTTGTCTGACCTTTTATCTAGTATCGTCTAGCATTTCGTCTAGTTTAATTTTGACCCTCTAGAGGACAAAATCTCGCTTCAGTGTCGGCATGAAAGTTGTACATCTATAAGTTCTCTTTTAAACCATCAAGAATAACCCTGATCGGATATCTCTAGAGAAAGTTATGCCCATTTACTCCAAAATAGGTTTTAGAGTGAAGCCTTTTGTCTGAACTTTCATTTGGTATCATCTAGCATTTCGTTCAGTTCAAATTTTACCCTTTAGATAATAAAATCTCACTTCAGTGTCTTCATGAAAGCTGTATATGTATAAGTTCTCTTTTAAACTTTCAAGAATGATGTTAATTCGATATCTATAGAGAAAGTTATGCCCATTCGTTCCAAAATAGGCCTTAGACTGAATCCTTTTGTCTAACCTTTCGTCTGGTATCGTCTAACGTTTCTTCTAGTTTAATTTTGGCTCTCTAAATGACAAAATCTAACTTCGGTGACTTCATGAAGGTTGTATATCTATAATTTTTCTTTTAAACCATCAAGAATGACCTTGATCTGATATTTATAGAGAAAGTTTTGCCCATTTGTTCAAAAATCGGTCTTAGGCTTAAGCCTTTGTCTAACCTTTCGTCTGGTATCGTCTAGTGCTTCTTCTGGTTCAATTTTGACCCTCTAAATAACAAAATCTCACTTTGGTGCCTTCATGAAAGTTGTATATATACAAGTTCTCTTTTAAACCGTCAAGAATGATCTTGATCCAATATTTATAAAGAAAGTTATGCCCATTCATTCCAAAATAGGTCTTAGACTGAAGTCTTTTGTCTAACCTTTCTTCTAGCATCGTCTAGCGTTTCTTCTGGTTCAATTTTGACACTCTAGATGACAAAATCTCACTTTAGTGTCTTCATGAAAGTTGTATATTTGTAAGTTCTCATTTAAACTGTCAAGAATGACTTTGATCTGATATCTATAGAGAAAGTTGTGCCCATTCATTCCAAAATAGGACTTATACTGAAACCTTTTGTCTAACCTTTCGTCTGGTGTCGTCTATTGTTTCTTATGGTTCAATTTTCACCCTCTAGATAATAAAATATCTCTTTCGTGTCTTCATGAAAGTTGTATATCTATAAGTTCTCCTTTAAACCATCAACAATGACCTTTATTCGATATCTATGGAGAAATTTGTGCTCGTTTGTTCCAAAATAGGTCTTAGACTGAAGCCTTTTGTCTGACATGTCATCTGGTATCAACTAGCTTTTTGTCTGGTTTAATTTTGACCCTCTAGATGACAAAATCTCAATTAGGTGTCTTCACGAAAGTTGTATATCTATAAGTTCTCTTTTAAATCATCAAGTATGACCTTGATCTGATTTCTCCAGAGAAAGTTATTCCCATTTATTCGAAAATAGGTTTTAGAATAAAGCCTTTTGTCTGACCATTCATCTGGTATCATCTACCATTTCTTTTGGTTCAATTTTCACCCTCTAGATGACAAAATCTCACTTTGGTGTCTCCATGAAAGTTGTATATCTATAAGTTCTCTTTTAAACTGTCAAGAATGACCTTGATCTGATATCTATAGAGAAAGTTATATTCATTTGTTCTGAAATAGGTCTTAGACCAAAGACTTTTGTCTGACCTTTCATCTGGTATCGTCTAGCGTTTCTTCTTATTCAATTTTGACCCTCTAGAAGGCAAAACCTCGCTTTAATGTCTTCATGAAAGTTATATATCTATAAGTTCTCTCTTAAACTGTCAAAAATGACCTTGATCTGATATGTATAGAGATAGTTATGCCCATTTGTTCCAAAATAGGTCTGATACTGAGGCTTTTTGTCTGACCTTTCGTCTAGTATCATCTAGCTTTTCTTCTGGTTCAATTTTGACCCTCTAGATGACAAAATCTCACTTCAGTGTCTTCATAAAAGTTGTATATCTATAGTGAAGTGAATCACACGTTGATACAAGACTTATTATATAATATACAAATGCACAAGAAGGGGGGGTTGAATTGTGTATTTCTTTTCGTTAAGCCCCTTCGAAAACTTTTTGTTAAAAGAAACTTCTTCTTTTCACAAGAACTACTGAAAATCAAAGTTATAAAGTATTTTTCAAAAACTTGTATAAAAACTAGTAAAATCGAAAATTGAAAGATAAGAGAGATTAAGAGTTGAGAGATGTTGACACAACGATTTTTATACTGGTTTATCCTAAACCGTGGGCTACGTCCAGTCCTCAAATATCTTTCTAAGATTTCACTATCTCTCAAAACGTTACAAGTATTCCTTATCTCCGAGCCTCTTCAGGTCTCTTACAATCAGTATTCTTTCACACTTAGCTTCTGCAGGCTATCTGTACTACTTTCAACTGAAGGATTTTTCGAGCTTTGTTACAGAAAAATAGCTCTAGATTTTTTGCACAATAGTTTATCTCAAGTATTGCTAGGCTCTAACTTTTGTAACTTTCGTAGCTTTTTGTAACTTATGTGTGTAACTTTTTCAATCTTCGACTCCGACTCATATTTATAGTCTTCGTCTTCAATTGCTTCTTGATTCTTGCTTCTTTCAAGAAACGGTTATTCAATTGAGTTCTGTAACTAACTCAAACTGATTCTTGAGTTGGCGTGGTTTGCTTCCGTCTGCTCTTCTTTTGTCTACTTTTCTTCCGTCTGCTTTTCATTGTCTGCTTTTCTTTCGTCTTCTTTTCATCGTCTTTTTTTTTCCTTATGCTTTTCATCGTCTTTTTTTTTCCTTATGCTTTTCATCGTCTTTTTTTCTTTCATCTGCTTTTCTTTCGTCTGCTTTTCTTTGTTTGTTTTTCTTTCGTTTGTTTTTCTTCCGTCTGTTTTTCTTCGTCTATTTTTCTTTAGTCTGTTTTTCATCCGTCTATTTTTCTTTGTCTGTTTTTATTTCGTCTGTTTTTCATCATTATTTGTACTTCATCAAAATCATTTATGTAAAGTAATTTTGACTTAACAATCTCCCCCTTTTTGATGATAACAAATAATCATACAAGTAAGATGAAAAACTGAAATGGAAAAATGTACAGATGAGAAATAAAAATGAAGAACATATCTTCACTCCGTCTTCTTCAAGCTTCTAGTTCTTCATTTTCAGCTTACTTTTCCTCCCCCTATCTTTTTCTTTCTTCTTCAAAATATTTCTTCTCCCCCTTTCATTTCTCCCCCTATTTGTTATTAATAAAAAATGATTATGATCGATGATGCTTCAATAATTCTTTCACCATCTCCTTTATCTCCTTGACTTCTCTGCGTAGTTGAATTGCTTCTGCTTGTAAGTCAAAAGATGAGGTTGGTCAGTCATCATCCTTCGATTGTTCTTCTTCAAAAGCAATAGTAGTGTTATATGCATTTGAAGATGGATCATATGCTTCAATGATCTCTAGGGTAGGAGGTTGAACAGAGAGGTTGGCTTTTGGAAGATCTAAATCATCAGGAGCTGGTAGTCTTAAAACTTGTCTT
The DNA here is from genome assembly GCA_026413575.1 of Erythroxylum carthagenense. Classification (NCBI taxonomy): domain Eukaryota; kingdom Viridiplantae; phylum Streptophyta; class Magnoliopsida; order Malpighiales; family Erythroxylaceae; genus Erythroxylum; species Erythroxylum carthagenense. The sequence goes on along the minus strand of JANZLD010000001.1, from coordinate 37,136,999 downwards.
CCACGCAAGGGTAAGGCTTCTTCAATTGAAGATGTATTAGACAGTGGCCTAATATGCATAATTAACTGCACAAGGGATTCATTGAACGTCCCTTTTATAAGTTTTCCCCCCATTGGACAATGTTCATCTTTAGTTGTTAAACTACAACTAGCTCCTGTCATCATTTTCTGTACAGAGCATGCTTCATCTATGCTTCGTACTTCTTCTGCAATGTGATCTACTGACAGATCATCTATTACCCCTTCTGGGTATAGTTTCTGCTTCCCCTTATTGCGTTCCATGGGGTACCTTGGTTGTAAATCAGGTATAACCTTTATCATTGTTTGCTCTGTGATTGGGAAAATAATGTACGATTGGCTTACCATCTTTGTGGGGTATGGTTTTGTTCTAGCATACCTCAAGGTTTCATAAAAACTCTTCTCGTCTTCATTCAACAGATGCCATGTACAACTATTTATCGGAATAGGTTGTAAATATACTTTCACTAACCTCTTTGGAATATCCCTGATGATGATTGAGGGACTCCTCTTAGTCACAGGTTGAACTTCTTCAATCACTTTGATTCTCAAATCTTCTTTCCTCAAAAGTTGAGAAGAGTTATATTGAACTAGACTAAGTTCTGTTGATTTCTCCTGTTGACCATCAGTAGGAGTATACAGTATCAGACTAAGTTCTGCTGATGTCTCCTATTGAACTTCAGTAGGAGTAGCCTTCTTCTGACTAAGTTCCTCAGCAGTAGGAGTACTCTTCATCTGAATAAGTTTCTCAGTCTTCTTCTCTACCTCAATAAGTCTTAGAGTATTTTGAGGTTGTGGTTTTTGCTTCTTAAACTCCAATTTTCTTTTTCTCTCAGTCTCTTTAGCCTGTTTGGTTGTATCTTCAGTTAAGATAAAGACTAGAGATCTTGTAGCCTTAGGTGCGCCTGTCTCAGAGACTTTTGCACGACTTAGTTCTCTGGATCTCTTTTCTTTTTGTTATCGCAAGGTTTGAATTCTGGGTGATCTTTTCGCTTACTTCGGAATTTCACTCAGAAGTGTCTCCCCTTTTCTTTTCAGAGCACCTTCTTCTATCATCCGTACTCGGCTACTTTCTTTTTAAATAATCATCTTTTCTTTCAAGGTTTCTTCTGATGATTTCCTCCTTTCAGTCATGGGTATGTTTGTACTAGATTGAGACTTAATTTTATAGGAGATTTCTTCTTTGTACGCTCCCCCTCAGTTCTTGCTTTAATCTCAAAATCTGCTTATACTCTGTCCAGATTCTTTAAACCCATTTTTGCCACTGTACCTGAGTTGATAACACTCTTAACAGACATCTTAACTTTGTTTCCTCTGTCAAGAAGGACTCCAGACTCTCTGAATATCCTTGTTAGCAACATTCCATAAGGGTAACTGTTCGTATCTTACCTTGCCTTAACCATATACTGAAAAATCAGAAATGGTAAATCTACGGGTTGGCGATTCAATAAAATAGGCACATTTCATCCAATGTTGTCACCAAGTGCCTTGAACCTACACTTGGTAAGACGCAATTGAACAGAATTGGATGTAGAACCCTAGCCTTCAGCACCAGACTTGAGGTCTTTCTCTCCGTTAGGTCATTGTCTCCACAACTGTTGATTGACTTCGTCTTCCTTTATATTGAATTTCATCATCCATTTGGCTTTGCTTGTGAGCTTTTCTCCAGCAGATGGACATTCAGTTACCTTCTCAATCAACTCCTTTGTCACAATAATAGACAATCTATCTACTGTAGAAACAATAGTATTGTCTACTAGACTCACATTCTTCTAGAAATCATATACTTCATTTTGATATACGATTTCTCGCACTTGGAAGAACTTCCTCCATCCTGCTTCTACTATCTCTGGTTCAATGTCCATATCGTTTTTCCTCAAAGATTCAAAATCAACATGTCTTCCGAAAATCATTGCTTGCTCCATTCGATTCTTCGATGAGTAAGAAACTGAGTTCACTGTTTTGTTCTTCAAAAGATAAAGTTGGTTACAGAGATTTGAGAGAGCTGAGAGCTGAAAGGTTTTTGGGTTGAGAATACTCAAGAAGTCTTATCAGGCGTGTTCTAGAATAGGTGAAGTTCTCAAGGCTATGAGACTTTCCCTTCAAAACTTCCTTGTGAGAGAAGTTACCAGCTGTAACTCACTGTTACTAATGCCATTAACTTTGATGACCTTTTTAACTTGACTGTGACATGTTAAATGGTTGGTCACTTAACATCACCATGTTGAGGTTCTGTCTGATTTCCTTGAATCGTTCTTCACTCAGTGGTTTAGTGAA
>JANZLD010000001.1:37019197-37033060 GCA_026413575.1 Erythroxylum carthagenense | reverse complement strand
TAACGGTACTGGACATCCATAAGTCGACTTACACTGGTGAACAAGGCGACTTATCAGTACCGATCAAGCATAAGTCGGCTTACACATGGTACAAGTCGACTTACCACTTACATCATCCCGAGTCGTTGGGCCACGAATCAAGCCATGGGCCACTAGGACTGCCCCTTACTCGGCCCATTGACATCTCTATATACAGTTTACAAACTTACCAGTTTAAATAGATCCTAGAAAAAGAAAATCCACTAAGAAACTATCAATTCAAAGATAAAAACAAAGAAACAGTTCAAAATTAAGATAGATTAAATATTGAGGGAACCAGACGAAAAAAATAACGTTAAGGAATTTGTCATTTTGATGTAAGTTCAACATTTATGCTGCTGAAGATTCCTTTTGCAACTATGAACTCCTTGAGCCACTTAAAAGTGTTATGGTAGAAACCTTAGATACTAATCTGTTTATCCTAGAGCATTATTATATTCTTCCATAAAGCATATATGCTACAACTAAGTATTAATTTAAAGTTTTTGAGACTTTCTTATAAGTAAATCTTACTTGTTCGACCTAAAGTAAGAAAAGTGGCCACTTGTTCCCATAGCTCTAGATTCTGCACTTGTTCTAGGTGTGACTCTATAAAAATTTATCATACTGGTAATTCAGCAAGAGATTTTCTTACGTTCTTAGAGTTTGATTACAGAACTTGCATAGTGAGTTAATCAAATCAAATGCCTTTTAATATGTCTATGGTTTGTGGTCTTTTCTTGATTGCCAATTATAATGTTAAAAAGGCTTTAGGATAATTATTTGTAATCCAAACAAATCTCCACCAAGTGACTCTAATAATTGGAACCTTAAAAAGAGCTAGACAAGATTCATTAGTGAATCATTATGAAATAGGATCTTATCTTATTCCTCAATTCTAGCTCTCTAACTTGGTATTGAATTCATAATCATATCAAAGCCCCTATATATGCAATGTCATTTCCCTTTAGAGATGATTTCTTTGACCTTAGCTAATAGAGGGATATAGGAGTTTAAGTTATCAAGGGCAAGATTATTCTAGTTGTCAAGTCAAAACCAAGTTTTCATCATATTTCCTATCATGACTTACATCTCTTAATCTATAGCATCTCTCATTTTCAAAAATTAATTTAAGGGTCCAAAAGTTGCTTGGTTTGGCTTTTATGCTCCTTAACCATTGTTTCTTTAATATATAAGAATGCGTGCTTCTAACCTATATTGATTCAATGTTTGTAAATAATTTCCATATCCTTTTGGTTATAAACATCTTATTAGTTATTCTTACCAAACTAATTTTCAATCCACCTTCCTTTATTGGTAAACAAGCTTCCAACTATTTAACCTTAGCATCTAAAGCATATTATGCTTTACCTAATCATAAAATGTTATTTAGAATTCTATCCAGTTCCTTAATAATATTTTCAGATAATTATAAATAGCTACTTTAATGGATGTAGAGAATATTTATAACAACCAAGATTGGTTGAAGCTTATCTATGTAAAAGAGGAATTTGTTATTCAAATTGCCAATCCTTTTCTGAATGGAATCAAATAAGGGTTGATAATCTTTATAGGAAATTCTCTTATGTGAAATTAAGATTCCTAAGTATTTGACATGCAACTTTTGAAGGCAAGTATTTTACTCTTATTTCTTTTAAATAATTCTTGATCTATTAAGTTATTTCTTATGCTAATTGCTTGAATAAAGGTTCCTTAAGTTAGGTTAATGATGGACTTGAAAACCTCCTTAAGCCTCTTAGTTATCATTTTTTAGATGATTTTGCTTATAATATAGCAAAATAAAATAAAATTGAAGTTATATAAGAAGCTTGAATTCGAAGCTTTAGGATTGAGATAAGTATGAGTTTTACTTAACTTTTTAAGCATTATTTTATTAGGTAAATTTTCAAATAACTCTAACAATCATATCACCTATTAAATGTCAAATTTTCTTGAAAAAAGTGAACATTCCATCCATCATATTGTAATCATTCTAATATTGCGAATCATATTAGCAATTTAACATCTTAATGTTGCTACATTATTATAGATGATAAACATAAATTTTGGTCAATTACAATTCCATTAATTACACTATATTTTAGTTTCCTTACTAATTAATTTTCACTATAAGAAAAGCAGGAATTAGCAACAGAAAATCACCAACGGAAAAAAAAAAACCATTGCAAATTACTGATGGAAAATCCATTTCTGTCAGTAAAATTGACAGGAAAATTTTGTTTAGTGATGATACTAATATCAATCGCTAAATATGGAGGGAAATCATCTCAACAAAATTTATGATGGACTTTAGCAACAATGTAAAATGCCCATCAGTAAAGAAGGCGGGAATTGTTAACGGAATAAAAAAGTTTTGAGTTTACTGATGGAAATTTTCCGTTGGTAAATTTTCAAAGTAAACATTGTCCTCTACTTTAGTTTTAGTGTTTTAAAGTTTCTTTTACATTAAACTTAACCGACAGCCCCCCTCCCCCCACCTGCGTCTTCTTCTTCCTTCTTCTTATTGCGTCTCCTCTCATACAATTTTCTTCTCTCCGGTTTCTCTATTGTGGACTCCTTTTTTGCTCGTCAATGTTGTCTTCTCCGGAAATTATCATCGTGTCCTTCAATGGAGGTATTTTTCCTACCACTATCATGTGTTTTTTCATATATTAATGAATTCATTAATATATGAAAAAACACATGATAGTGATGAAAGTTAATTTTGGTATTTGATTACTTTCATTTATTTGTGTATTTTGTAATTGAAAAATAACTTTAAGGTATAAATGTTAGTGAGAGAAGGGACAAGACGTGATTTTGGTTATGATGTTGGGATGAATTTCTAATGCATGTAAGGTATTTGATGAAATGTTTGTTATTTGAAAAAATGATTTCAGTTCTTTATTTTTAGTTCTTTTTTAGCATGAATTTCTTAATTTCAGTTCTTTTACTTGAAATATGATATAACTTACATTGATATTTTTGTAATATATTATGCTTAGATTATAGTATAATATGATATGTTTAGATTATATTATAATATGATTATAGTATCAAATGGATAATTATTTATGAGACATCTATGATAGCTTAGTATGAAAGTTTGCTTAGAGATAAAGAACAACTTGACTATGAGGCCAAGAAGCTTCAAAGTTGTTGGAAAAAAATTCTCATTGCTGATAAGCTTAGCCATGGCATGCTTAGATCTCTGGTTAACTTGAAAGATAGACCAAAGTAGGCTTATGCATAAGAAATTAAGTCCTGCCTTTATAATTGTTTGCCAATTATTGTACGTAAACTCCTTAATTCAATTTGTACAATTGAGGAATACGCTAAACTTGATGTATCTTTCCATTTACCACTTTAGGCATTTACATTTGGATGCTGTTAAATGTTATAAGTTGGCTTCCAGATTACATCATCTGGATTCATAAATTAGGTAACCCTTCAGCTGTAAAAATCATCAAGGCAAATGACTACGACAAACTATTTATGTTTACTCTCGGATTGATTTGTGTTTGGTAAAAATTGTGAATCTCATATTAGCTATGACTTTTATTTCAAAGTTGATTACATCATTATTTATGAGGAGTCATGGTGCAGGCCCACCTATAATATGGCTCTGTATGAGTTATAATTTTGGGTTGACTGCTAGGGAGAACGTATTGGTACTGTGTCTCCTCCATATCATATGAGTAACTCTGTTAGTAAACATGTCAATGGAGATAGGTACTTCGACCATATTTCTGTGTTTGGACTTTTGCAATTTGCTTATATGTAGTTTGGTTCTTGGGTCTCTAAATACAAAATACTAACCTTCTAGTTTCTTTTACTTTCACCTAATTAGCATTGTCTGTACAATAGTCAAATTAAAATCTAAAAGAATGGTATCCATTATTTGGCCATGTAATTTTACTTTTGCAGTTGAAGAGTGATAAGTTTCAAGGACTACTTAGAACACTTGGGTACATCCATATCTTCTTGTTTTGATGTGTTTATTGACCAAAAGTTTTTGTATGATAAAGCTTGACTTAATCTAATGATAAGCAACACACATGTCACAGAACAATGTCTATCTGTGCTTCGCTCCATAAGCCTCTAGATGCAGGAGCCATCCTATATGTGTAGGTTGTTCAACCACATAGAAGCAATTGAGTTGTAGAGAGATTATAATAAACTTAACACTCCAACCACAACAGAACAGGTTGCAACTATGGCACTATTAAAGACATGATTCCAGTTTCATTATCACGTCATTCAATTACTGGAAATTTTGGCTAGAGAAGGGCAAAAAGGATTGGAATTTTGTTGTTGAGGATTGTTAATAGTTTTATAGAATGAATATATATGGTCACTTTTTTATTATTTTCATAATTATTATAATTAGTATTGTCTAAAATACCTTGTACAGTTCTCGCCTTCTTTATCGACGGGCATTTTATACTATCGCTAAAGTCCGTCATAAATTTTGTTAGGATGATTTCCCTCTATAATTAGTGACGGATATGACTACCGTTGTAAATTTAATAGAGCTATCGTAAGAGTAACATAAACACACCAAGATGAAAATGGGAAATATTAATTCAAAGGACGGGATATGAATTTCAGGTTAAAATATGCCACCAAAGAGAAAACAGGACATAATGCGACTAAGGTTTAGACCGTGATTTGGAGCCAGTTACTATCTAGGTGAAGCATTACATTCTGCTGCTGCAATCGAATCAGATGTTGTACCTCCAACCACTACTACACTTACAGATGAGGCATCACCTTCCATACTTGCTACTACACCATTCACACCCCTATACCGACAGAGATATCAGAGGCAAACGATGAGGATGAAGGAGGTGACCTCCAGTCTAGAGCTAAGGGAGCTGATGGAATGACTTATATCACAATTATCAATAATCTGTAAGTGAAAATACATTTAACACCATATGTTTATAATTAAGTTATAGGTTTAAATTTAAAAATAGTATAAAATTAATTGTTTTAATATTAGGTTGATTCCGTCTGGATTATACTTAAGAAACATGACATCCAAATTCAAGGAAATGATTGATGTTGAGGGTTAAATATGAAAGAATATCTCACAGGTGACAAAGGAATTTTACTATAAAGAGTTGGAGGTAAAAAAAGTTTTTTATTTTAAAATTGATTTTTATACATTTATTAGATAAATATTATTACATTATAAATACTTATCTGTAGTTTCCCTTTATTTCAGAAAGAATTTTTTGGGATGCTGAATTTGACATGATCATTTATAAAGTATGGGAGAGATGAGCACGTACACATTATTGAGACTTTGTTAGTACGATACACAAGACCGGTGTATGACTGCCTTATATTTCTGAACAAATATGGAGTGGTTGGCAGCAGTATGTGATATCACCTAAGGCAATGGCCATTTCAAAGTGTAATTATACCATCAAACGTGAAGGATCGGGGGGAGAGAGTCTTCCCATACATGTTGGAGGATCCACTACCCACCGCTAGCATATAAAGAGACTTGTTTATATTCTTATTTTTTTACTTTGGTGTCTTTCAATTTAATTTGATGTGTGAATTTTTGAATGAAAATATGTATATTATAAAGAATGATGATAATGTTATAAATTATAGTTCACTTATAATATTTTATTTTGATGCAGGAAAAGTCTATGAACACAAAGCCTACACCCTGTCAACTCTTTTGCACACTCACACTAAGAAGCATGACGATGTGACCTTCATCAACTCCTGATGTAGAGAACTAAATGTATGTGAAATTTATGCTTTAATATTAATACTTAATAATTATCACTTACTAATATAAACATTGTCTTATGATAGGACCAAATACAAGAAAATATTCAACGACAGTCTTAGCAGTCTGAAGATGTTGATGGGACTCAAACCAATCTTCATGTAGTGGGTAGTAAGGACTGTCGTGGAAGAAGATTCGGCTTAGGTTTATTTGCGAACACATGTTATTCGCAATTTTTACATCCAGTGAAGCAACATCTAGTAGGCGGCCGACAGCCAATGAAGTCAATGAGCATCAGAGCATAGTGCAGACATTGACAACTCAGTTGCAATAATTTTAATGCAAGGAAATTTAAAAAATAGTTTTTAACAAATTTATGGACGGATAAAAAAGTTTGTAGGTAAAATTTATCGATTTATCGACGGAAAACAAATCACCATCAATAATGATAATATGAATTTACTAACAGAATAACCAAATTTGTCGGTAATTTTTCTGACAGACAAGTCTTTTTTGTCGGTAAATTTATCGATCGAAGACAACACAAAATAACTGTCAGTATATTTGCCAATGGTACACAAAATTTCCATTGGTAAATTTGCGATGGACATTCTGTTATTTATCGCAAATTATTATCTATGGTTGTATCTCCAAAACCTTAGTTTATCGGTAAATTCCATCTCTAGCTAAGCTTTTCAACGGAATGTGTCGTCACTAAACTCCATTTTTCTTATAGTGTTTATATTAAGAAAACTACGTGTAAAATAAGACTAAGAAAGGCTATATGCCATCAATTATTGTCGTTGGCTACTAATTGCTTGGTTATGTAACCTATGTACCTTATCATATAGAAGGACGAGGTTTGAATGCTCCGAGCAAATTAATTTTAAAATAAAAGATTGAGAAAATGGATATAATCAACAATTCCTGATGATCTACACCACAAATTTTAAAGGTCATTTACTTTGTTGTTTTCCTCTTTTATTTTTTAACATTAATGGTAGAGCTAGATATTTTGTTGAGTTTGGACAAATTATATGATATTTTTTTGTTTAATAACATTATATTTCATTAGTGAGACCAAAATGACGTCATTAGACAAGAGTAAGGATAAAAATCGCGAAGGTTCAAATTTCCCCTATGTTTGATAAAAATTCTAAAATGATCCTTGTTATTATCTTTGGTACAAGTTTACCATCTTAAAAATGGAGCAGTTTACTCCAAAAATGCTAACTCCAAATAAATGTTACATCTCTGTTAAGTTAGGCCACTTGGACATGCCATATAAGGTCAGCTGCCAATTTGTAGCTGATGTGTATATAAATATTAATTTAAAAATATATAATTAATATTTATATACATTTTAGCTACCAATTAGTAGCTGACCTTATGTGGCATACTCAAATGGCCCAACTTAATAGAGATGTAATGTTTATTTGATGGAGTTAGAATTTTTGGAGTAAATTGCTCCATTTTAAATTATTAGGGTTTAAACTAGTACTAAAGATAATAACATGGGATTTATTTTTGATTATTTTATAAAAAACTAAAACTCAAAATTTTCCTAAAACTTAACCTAATTGAAACCTTAATTTTACCTAATTTTCATGTACATTCAACTCTACCATATTCTTTCTTACCCTCTAACAACCGAGTATAGACTATTGAACAATTTTATCCCTTCTTATAAAGTTGAACAACTATTAATTGCATTTTTCAAATTTTCAATAAATTATCAATTAAGTTACGTAATTTGACCCAGATAAAGATAATAAAGTGGCCTAATAAATGATTTAGATTAATATGTCAAAGTCCAGGTAAAAAACGGATCCCAATTAGTATGGACCAGATCTATATCAGCCTTGTGATGGGGAAGCTTGATATGGAAGTTATATAAATGTTAAGATCTCCTGCAATTGCTCATATCAATTGTAAACATAAAGAATCTCTGACTCGTTAAGAGAGCTTGAGTATCGAGAAAACTGTAAAAAGTCATAAATCTTGTATCGGGAAACACTTTATGTAAAAGATCTTGGGAGATTTGTCATCATTTAGAGCTCGAAAACAACATCGGAATCAAAGATGGAACAGAAATCAGGTATTCCGCATTACCTTCATTTTTAATCCTTTCATGTTTGATCTTGGGTATGTAATAAGGATTGTATTATTTCTTACATGTGGTATTAGAGGGGTTACATGATCAAATTGTCAGAAATGAAGGTTTTTCAGTTTTTTATCTCATATAGTTTTCCTCAGTTTTTGATTCGTTTTTCAACTTTTTACGTATATAATTACGTAAAAGTGATATACATAAGGCTAGCTATGAAAAACAGGTCTAAAACAGGTTGAACGGAGCGAAAAATGACATCCCAGGACACCGAAAATCACCTCCAATATCGAAGGAGGACTGCATGCGTCCGACACTGCTACAGTGCTGCGAGGTAGTGGTGTACGATTTACCGACATGTCGCTCTAGCGAGTGACACACTACACTCTCGACCTGTGACCTGCGCTACCACAAATGTTAGACGACGGGTGCGTGCCACAGTTGCGCCACATCCGTCCATACACGTGGCATGTCGGATGGAGGACAAGTGGCGCACCATGTTAGCCAGATGACGTCAGTACGAATGCTACAATATTTTCCAAGAAGCAAAAATTTTCAGATTTCCCGTAAGGGTGCCCCGGGGTGTTTGGGTTAGTTTCCGGGTCTGAGAAATTTATAAAGTAAGTTTTCCCATTTTTCTACATTTATTACATTAGTAATAAATTAAAGTTTAACTCTAGAAAAAGGAATTAAGGTGTTCTAAATCTAATTTTGAGTGAATTTTCATGCTTCAGGCATCATATGATAGAGATACGTCAAGTTTTTTGTCTCGGGTCTCATGTTTAGTGTTTGAGATTGCATGATAGTTAATCGAAAAAGGAATTAAGACATTCTGAAGCTATTTTTGAGTGAATTTTCTTGGAACTTGCCATAAGGGAGATTCATGAGGTTTTGGTGTCTTGGGTGCTCGATTTAGTGTCCAATGACGCACAATAGTCACTCTACTAAGATTTTTCTTTTAAAAAAGTCTCAAATGAAGTTTTCAAATGCCTTTAGCACGAGTGTGTGATAATGAGACTATGCATTCGGATTTTTACATTTTTTGATATTACATTGTCACATACTATATACCCATAAAGAATGTGAGGATAACATAAAGATGTATCCCTAGTGTTTGTGGACCGTTTGATTTCTGATGAGGATATAGTCACCAAAGTAGCCTTTCAAGTCAGTGTTTTGAATTATTTTTGCTTGCATGTTTGGGGATGTCTCTGATTTTATGTTTGGTTATTCTGCCCAAAGGTGTTGGCCTTACATAATATTTTGAGATGTGCATAAAGGCATTAGATGGAGGAAAGTTATTGCTCAAGTGATTTATTCACCCAAAGGTGGTAGTGTCATAAGAGTTGATAGTTTGTACATTGATCGCTTTTATGTAGAGGTCTAGTTGCATATATTATGTATTTAGTCCAAAGGTGTTTAATAATATGTGTGATCGGATTTTCAATAAAGATACTATTTAATGGCTTAGAGTATCACTGTTATCCTACGTTTATGCTGATTTAAAAGATTATCATCTTGAAGTCACCTTTTCAGTCGACAAAATCAGTGTCACCATTGAAACTTGTTCGATTTCAATACAAAGAAATAGACAGAGGATGTATTGAATGTTATGGAGATAGTTGTGGTTGATATGACCATATGGACGGATAGGCCATTTCCACCTACGTCTATGAGCTCGAGAGTTCATAAAGTAGCCGATGAAACCTACGATCAGTCTAATAGATTTTATCTGATAACCATTAAAAGATCCATTCCTAACCATGTGCTAAGTGAACTTCTAGACACAGACATAGCAAAGGAGTTTCTTGATAATGTCTCCCAGAGGTACACAGTCTCGTCTAATGTGGGACAAGTGCCTTAATGAAAGATTTATTCTCCATAAGGTATAAGGGGGAAAAAGGAAGTAATGGATTACATATTGAGAATGATTCATCTTCACAGTAGATTGAAGATGTTGGGAATTTAATGCTTTGATTGCCCATTGCATTGCTGAGGAGGAGAAACTCAAGTTTGCTACTCTTACAGCCCTTGAAACAACTTAAGGGAAGGCAAAGATGAAGCCCGTTAAGTTCGAAGGTAGAAAGTTCAAATCTTCTCCACGTGCTGATGTTGGTCAAACCAGTTTTGGTAAAGGTCCTAGGGACATAAAGAAACCAGTAGTATGAGGTTTAAAAGGAACTAATGAGACCATTAGGTTACTCTTTGGCTTGTCAATTATTAATCTAACTTGAGATAGTTGCATTAAGCACATGGTGGCTATTTAGTGGAACATCTAATCAAGGTGCTTCCATAATGCAAAGGATTATATCTAGGACAAAGCCAAATAAAGGGAAGGAGAAACTGATGATTCATAGCAATGAAAAAATGGAAGTAATATATATAGGGGATGTATGCACTAAACTTTGTTATAAGGTTCATTTGGGTTTTACATGACACATTTTATATGTGATCTTTTAATCAATTTTGGATAAAGAGGGTTAATGTTTTGTATTTAATGCTTCTGTTGCACAATTGTTTAATGAAAAACATAACGGTACATCCTTCTAGTCATATGGTTTGTATAGAATGTGTCTTACCCTAAATTAAATAAATACTTCTTTGTATCTTGTTAAACAAGTTATGAAATAAAGGACCTTGATGAATGAGAAGTCATACATGGTATGGCATAATAGTTTAAGCCACATCTCTAGAGCTAAGGTTGAGAGATTGATCAAGGAAAGCATTTCTTAATTCTAGATTATGGTGATCTGGGAACATGTTTTGACTGTTGCATGGCTGAGTTGACTAATAAGGATATTGAGGTCAACTTATGCTTCTAACTTATTGAATCTGATACATCAAGATATCGGTAAAGCTTATACAGTTGCATTATGCAATTCTAAATGTATTTTGACATTTATTAATGATTATTCCCATTACAATTATGTGTTCTTGCTTAAAGACTGAAAGTTGAGAACCAACTGGGGAAATTCATCAAGATAGTCATATTTGACCATGGAGGAGAATATCATGGCAAACACGGTGTTTTAGGACTTTAAAAGGTTCATTTGCTAGATATTTAGAATCAGTTGAAATAGTGACTTAATTCACTATGCCGAGTAGTTATAAGCAAAATGGTGTATTGTCGAAAGGCATAACTATACCCTGAAGGACTTGAAGAAGTCAAAGCAGAACAGGACTAATCTACCTTATTATCTAAAAGCTTAAAAGCCTAGCCTTGCACACATTAGTGTATGAGATTGCCCTATTGAGGTAGTATAATCCTTATAAAGATAGATTGCATGCTCATTCCCCTCATTGCTATTTAGTAAGATATCTAGACCATTTTAAGGCTACAGCTTTTACTGTAGAGAAGTAGGGACTGGAATAGCGGAATCATAAACAGCTAAGTTTCTGGAATACCATGTCTATGATGACAGTGGGCACATTGACCCTTCAGATGATAGCAGAGCAGATGCTACAATTATCATGTACCTACTACTGATACAATTAGATATGATGGATCTAGGTCTTTGTACCGTACCTGTACAGGAACATGAACTCATATCTGTAGACACAGAGGTTCTTAAGGGTACAAGATCTAATACAATTAAGTAAATCCACTAGAGTAAGATGACCTGCTGCCCTATATGATTGCTTAGTCTATAGGTGTACAGGTTTATGTTATTAGACATGTTACAGATCTAGTTACTTTTATAGAAGCTAATTTTGGACCCAATGCGGAAGTGTGGTGGGATGCAATGAATGGCCAGATGCAAGTCATGGAGTATAGTAAGGTTTCAGAGCTAGTTGATTTGCAGTAGAATTGCAAACTCGTCAGTTGTAAATGATTTTTTTGGACTTAAAAGATTTCAGGATAAAGTTCAGCGATTTATGGGCTTGCTCAGTTGATAAATGGTTCACTCAAAGAGAAAGGTTGACTTTAAGTTATCTTTTCTCTCATATCATCGTAGAATACATTTTGAGTGATTAAGGCAATTGTAGCTCATGATGATATAAAGTTACATAAGATGACTGTCAAAACCACTTTTCTGAGTAAAGACCTTTATGAAGTGGTCTATATGGTACAACCTGAAGGATTTCAAGATCCAGATGGAATTGACATAGTTTGTGAGTTATGCAGATCAATATATGGTTTATATCAAACCTCCTAAAAGTGATATCTTAGAATTGATAAGGTTGTGACCTCTTTCAGCTTCATGGAAAATAAAGTTAAAAAAATGCTAGTACTATGAGGTTAAGAGGAGCAAAATTATCTTCCTATTACTGCATGTGGATGATATATTGATCACTTCAAATTATTTGACCATGTTGTATGAGGTTAATCAATTTTTGGTCAAAAACTTTGACATGAAAAACCTTGCTGTAGCATCTTCTGTCCTAAGTATTCATATTCACCGGGACAAATCTCAACACTCACCAGACCTCTCATAGAATGAAGTTTAGCGAGTGCTAAGATAATAAATTGGCATTAGAGATAACAGTAGAGGCCATCGTAGACTTTTTGCCAAACTTTAGGAGGTAAATTGGACCTTTTACCTAAAAAATAAGTATGTCATTTTCGATAAAAGGTACGAATTGCCCTAATAAACTATTTTTAAAAAATCTAAGTTAGTTCCTACTATTATTTTTGAGATCATGTTATACCTTATTTTTAAAATGGTACTGGTAGCACCCTAAATCCTAACTGAGTTAAAATTTTAGTAGATTTTAGTATATGAGTGATAAATTTATGTCATAACTAGGTAATTAAACTTACAAGTTATTAGAGTGATGTTAAAAATGATTTATTTGAATACTTTTTAAAGATGTTATTTTTATCTTAATATTTTACAAAAGATTTAAATAAACTCCTATCTTTATCCTTGTTACCACTTTCAGGTGCAATAAGTATTATTTTAATAATATTAAGATACAATCAGTAATATTTTAGTAACATTAGGTTGCAAAGTGATACTAAAATCATGATAAAATCTTAAGTAGACTTTTTGTGAAACTTTACCCGTTTATTTTCTTAGGGGGAGACTTTCATAGTTCTCCTCCTACTCAGTGTTACTAGTTTTACTTTTATACATACCCTTCAAAAGTTTGCAATCATTATGTTAAAGATTTAGATACAATTTGTACCACCCGACGGTTGGGTCAAGCTCAATACCGATGGAGCTGTTAAATTGGGTCACCAAGTTGCTACGGGGGGAGGTTTGATCAGGGACTGCTAAGGGCATTGGTGTGGTGGTTTTCTTCACAGGATTGGGTGGGGTTCGCTCTTTGAGGCTGAGCTCTGGGGAGTTCACTCGGGTCTTCATCTGGCCTAGGACCTCGGATATCGACAGCTCATCTTGGAAGTTGATTCCCTTGAGATGATCAATATTCTCTCGTCTTCTACTTTTTCGGGGATTGATCAGTATCATTTGGTGGCAGGTATCTGAGAGCAATTGCGTCAACTTTGGGAAGTGCAGCTTCAACATGTGTTTAGGGAAGGCAACCAGAGTGTCGACAGCCTAGCCTCACTTGCAACGCTAGCCCGTCCGGGCATCCACTACCTCCAGGAGCCTCCGACGTCCATCTAGGCCCACATGCGTCGTGACCACCACAACTATTTGTACTGCAAATAGTGCAATAATTAGGCCTTTTGTGTAATTTTGTTTACCTTCCCTTGTAAAAAAAAAAAAAGATTTAGATACAATTTTTATTTCTTTTTTCTTTTTCTTCATAAATTGGTTAGTTAATTAACACTTCATACACAAATCTCTTTTTAATTTTGATAAAAAATTATTTTGAATAACTTCATCTCTCAGGGATAGGTTAGATCAAGGTTGAGTTTCATACCGTACCGGCCCAAAACCGGTACAATATTTTAAGTTTCGGTACCAAAAATTTTTAAAATTTTGATACTGAAAATTTTAAAAATTTGGGAAACTTTTTTGTAAAATTTCCAAAAAATTTTAAAATCTCCCTCCCTCTTACCTCTCCTTCCCCTTTT
>JANZLD010000001.1:36956857-36968480 GCA_026413575.1 Erythroxylum carthagenense | reverse complement strand
CCCCACCCCCCCCCCGTCACACATGCTTTAGGGCCTGAAAGGGTATAGCATCTGCTTCAGAGACAATGACAGCTAAGTATGGTCTATAGCTCTTTCTACAACACTTTGGTTTTGATATGATATGAATGACTCTTTATTATGATTTATAGTACTTGTGAAACCAATGGACCAACCAAACAAACATTAAAATTAATCCTTGATAACTAAACTAATGCCCTGTGTAGTTCTTGGAAACATTATGTTAGGAGAACATGTATAAAGAATCAATACAATTCTTAGTGTATAAAATGGAAACCTCGATAATCTAAGGCAAGGCTATTTCTTTTATACGGTATGAATAGAAACAATTTCGAGAGAGAAATTACTTACAATTTCAAGCTATAATCTTCTTTTCTCCACATGTGTTATCCACCTCATATTTGAGAAACTTGTTGGAAATTCTAAATTATATTCACATAAACTTGAAGATGGAATACTGAAATATCTATGAGGGGAAAATGTTGTTTTGGCTTTTTGCTTTACCCATTCAAATATCATGTGTACTTGCATTCAGGATACTATTCTAAATTTTGAATTTAGTGTTTAATTCTTTAGTCATTTTGATATAAAATGTCAAATAATTGCCATTTTATGCATTTATAGCATTTTCTAGACTATTCGTTTAAAGTTTCATTTCAATTGGATATGCAAAGATTAATTGTAAAATCCATTTTAGGTATTAAAGTAGTTTTCCACTCATAAATAGAAATTTAATGTCGTTGTTACACAGAGCTACCTAAGTAATTCGGCTGAATATTATTATAACTTGCCTGAATATAAGGAGCGAGATTTCTGACGATCAACTCAAATATGCTTTTCATTTCCTAGTTTTTCTTTTTCTTTCCTAAAGAGGTTACAATTTTCTTAATTTTGAGAAAACAAAGATAATTGTTTGATGGTTTTTTTTAATAGCATCATCCCATCACCTAAGATGCTTAAATTTGTATTTAGTGCATGAGATAATGTTGATGATCTTATAATCTTTTGCACTTCGAAATTCATCAGGGAAATCTTTTACTTTGAAATTTAGTACATTTACTCCACTGTGATTGCTTTAGAGTAGTTTAAATGTTAAAAAAACATATACAACATTTCACAAAAGATTAACCATTTTTTATAATGAATTAATACATGATATTTTTGCATAACTAAAAAATGAATATGTAATAAATGGAATTCAAAATAACATAAAAGTTAATCTACTTAGGATCATATAACGAACATTTGTGTCAACTAAAAAAATGTATTTCAAAACTATACTAAAATTGTACTTTGATTATAGTGTGATGTTATTTGTTGCATAGAATTATGGTTTTTTTATATGTTGTGGTGGTATTCTTTATATTTAGTTGTGGTATTGACATATTAAAGTAAAGATACTTTTATATAGAGTTATGATATAAATTATGTAGTCATGGTATTCTCTATATATTATATTGATTTTTTATATACTTAATTATGATATAAACATATTAAAGTAAAGTTGATACTTATTTGTATAGTGCAATGATATCTTTTATATGGAATTAGTGTATAGTTTGTATGGTGTTGTGTTATTATTTATATGTTGTGATGATATTCTCAGTACTCTATTATGTTATTGACACATTAAAGTAATATGACTACTCATTTGTATAATGCAATGATATTTTTATATATAATCATGGTGTAGAATGTATATAGTCAACATGTCTTTATATGTTGTTATATTGTTCTTTATACCTAGTTAGAGTATTGAAAAATTAAAGTAAAAACAATATTTATTTATATAATTGATGATATTTCTTGTATAGATTTATAGTATAATTTCTATAGAGTCATAGTATTCTTTATAAGTTATGATGGTATTCTTTGCACTCAATAGTGGTATTAATATACTAAAATAAATATGGCATTTGTTTATATAGTGCAATGGTGTTTTTTTTATGTATAGAATCATGGTATAGTTTGTATAAATTCATGATATTCTTTATATATTATTATGGTATTGTTTGCACTCAACTATGGTATTGACAAATTAAAGTGAATATGATACTTATTTGTATGGCATGATGATATTTTTTTACATTGAATTATGGTATACATTGTATAGAGGGTATTCTTTATAAGTTATGATGGTACTCTTCATATTTATTAATAATATTCTTTTTGTTTAGTTAGATATAATGATAAATTGACTAGTATAACCATATTTTAGATCAAACAGTTATTACGTTGATCAAAAGTTACCACTTCCACTAAGCTACCTATTTTAGTTTAAACTATTTAATGAATTATCTTTTTCCTGTAGTATATGTTAATTCAACGCCTCTTCCATTTGTTATTTTTTGAGATGGATGTGACATGTCTATCTATTTTAGTGTTTAATTTAAGTTTTCTCTTACATTTTAGCTTTCTTATCCCTTCCACTCTGAAATACCTATCATTTTCCATTCACTTTTCACAATATCTTTTATCAAGTATCAAATACCCAACTATTTTCCATTCAAATACCTACTATTTCACATTTAATATTTATGTTATCCTAATAGTTGACTATGATGGGCAAGTGAAATTTAAAGAGAAAAAACTTGAGATAGAGTGAAAAATGTAATTGTTGGGTATATTCTTAATAAAACTGAGATTATGATAAGAAACACAAAAAATACACTTACCATTCTGTATGTATTTTATGTCACTTCATTACTTTTGGTTCTTGCTTAACTTTAGATAAGGTTTTTACGATGTTAGGTCAACTAGAGAATAATTAAAAAAATGTATTTTGTAAGGCTTTTAGTTTTACTTTATGTAATCTAGCATATAAATTT
Organism: Erythroxylum carthagenense; assembly: GCA_026413575.1. NCBI lineage: Eukaryota > Viridiplantae > Streptophyta > Magnoliopsida > Malpighiales > Erythroxylaceae > Erythroxylum > Erythroxylum carthagenense. The sequence continues at coordinate 36,965,634 of JANZLD010000001.1, read as the reverse complement.
ACTATTTACCTTTTATCTTTATTATAGGTGTATAATTGCTTTCTTTGTTTCATGATTTTACACCTTCCAATTTATATGTCTAACCTCTCTTTTTTGTATATAGAGAGAGTAACTCGTACTGATATTAAGATAGTAACAGTTCTATCTTAGGTGAGATACTCTAATAATTGTTGTTTCTTTATTATCAAGTTAATACTATTTAACTACTTATAAGTGCTTCAATCTTATCTTGTTTCTTTTTTCTTATATATATATGGTTTTCGACAAGGTTAGAAGGTAATCTTCGTATGTATTTAGACTGATTGGTTAGGGCATCACATGTTATGAATTATGTTACTTAGAATCCATATGATTAACATGCCATTATAAAAACAAACTTTTCTTGAAGTTTTTATCAAATGATTATATGTCCTAGTGCTTTTACTCGTATGAGTGAAATTCCTAATTATTGACTAGCCATTGTGATTAGTTCAAGTCTTCATTTAAATGCTTATATATGAATGTTGGTTTAAGTATTGTGTGTTATAAATGACACATATGTTCATCAAAAGCCCTATTATACACCAAAATGTCATCAAAATACAAAACAACAAACTTCTAGTGAATGCACACTAAATATGATTAATTAATCTTATAAAAGTGCTTGGTGTATTTGTGATTTCAAATGGCATTACTAGTCATTCATAAAGTCGTTTTTTTTTTCTATTTTGAATCTAGTTTAACACTCACCCCCTCCCTCATCCTAATTTGACAGTATCTAAAATTTAAATCAATTTTCATAAAGATATTAAACCTATAAAACTCATCTAGCATCTTATCTAACTTAAGAATAGGATGGTGATACTAGTTATTGATTATAAACCTACAATCAATGCACATTTTCTATTATCCATCTTTCTTATAGAGCAAAAGTTTAGTAGATAAGCGATTCCCATATTATTTTATTTTACATAAAAACTCACTTTTCCTTTTTCTTTTCTCTACTTTTTTTTCTATTTTTAATTTAATTTTTAAGCTCTTAACCTTACTAACATTTTCAAAATGTGTTACTTGTTAGCAATTTGATACGATGATCTTTTTTTTTCTGTTTATAATCAAACTTTTGCTAGATATAGAACCTAAAAACTTAGAATATAATTGGTTTGGATAGAACAATGTAAGGCTTATATCACTTGAATACACATCTTACCAATCTAACTTCATCATCACCCCTCACTCAACCATCAAAACTGATTCTAAAACATCTCTTGCTTTCTTTGATTTAATGAAATAATATTAAATCATTCCAATTTATGAAATTATATAATGGAATTGCCTTAATTCCTAGATTAAAACTAATACATTGTTCTATCCATTGATATGTTGAAATTGATGTAATCATGTTACACAAATGTAAACTAAATATGGAAGAAATTTATGGACAAATCCTTATCCTTATCATCTATTAATTAATTGCATATTATTTTCATATATGCAACACACATTGGTAATGTTTGGATATTGCCATTAATGCATTCAAGACTAGATTCGAAATTTTATTTTATTTTATTTTATTTATATTAACATTGATCCATGAAATAATTGTTTAGATAATGAATTGGAGTTGAATATCTTTCTCTTCATTGTTCCTAATCCTTTCATTTAGAATAAGCATTAGTAGTGTTATTGCATTTCAATAGAAGTAAGGGAGATTATGATAGTCAACTTTAATCATAAGGAAAATGGTATAATGTCAAACTTGGTATAAGGAAGTACTTGTTTGGAGCACTATGAAGCTTGCTATTTGAACTGTATGTCGTAATATAAATTCCATTACATTATGCCTAACATAACAAAATAGTGGTTAGAGATTATAAACATATGTCTTATGGCAAGTTTTGGTTTATTTTAGTATGGAATATACTGATAAAGTTTTATGATCTGTTTATTCTAGCACTTATGTAAGAGAATTCCCAAGGTAACAAAAGAAGTAACAAAATTATTATGTTTATCTCTTTTTGATGTTTATATCATATGTTTGAAGTGTTCTGCTTGTGTTGGTATTTATCACATGCTTTTGTTGACATTACATCGATAATTGATTGTAATAGTTTCAAATGTTAATGCTTATAGTGAAATTTAGTGTTGTATGCGATAGATATAAATACAAAACTATTGTATTATATTAAATACAAAATATTCTTTTTTCGCAGGCCCTGTTTTGTGTTGAAGAGCATTGCTCATCTTTCTTCTTTGTAGTCTATGGTTGTCCATCCATCTAGGTAAGTCATCTAACTAATGTCTATCATATGTGTTGCTTTAATAGTATGAGTATTTGTGTTTGAGTTTTATGTGAATGCAAAGGAGGTCCTAATTTTGTGCTGTTGTTTAGAATATTCTTATAATCATTGATAAGTTTTTATGTTCTTCTTTAATAGTCTAAGTATTTATGCTTGGGTTTTAATTGAATCATTGATAAGTAGATGTATGATTTACATAAGTATTTACTATATGTGACATGTGTTGGAGATCTTATGGATGATCCAATACATAATAACACCCTAAGACAGTTTATAGGCTGGAAACCTGTGATACAACTCCCATGAAGCTTATTAGTGAAAAGTTCCACGAGTTTAGTAGTCACATCAAGAACTTAACTTTCTTTCTCCATTCATATGGTGTAACAATGCTACATATCTTAGTGTTTCTTTTAATTCAAACTTAGTGTATGAATTTAAATCAAAAAATTAAAACAAGTAGTAAGGTGTATTGTTACAAAAAATTCACAATGATTTAAGACATAATAAACCCCTAGGATAGCATATAGGCTAGAAACCTGTGATGCAACTCCTATAAGGCTTATCGGTGAAAAATTCCATAAGCTTAGGAGTCACAACGAGAACTTACTTTCTTGATTCATATGGTGAAACAATGTCACATACCTTAGTGTTCCTTTTAATTTGAACTTAGTCTACGAACTTGAATAAAAAAATTAAATAAGTAGTAAGTTGTATAGTTACAAAAAATTCACAATGATTTGAGATATAATAAACTCCTAGGATAGTATCTGGGTTGGAAACATGTGATGCAGATCCCATGAGACTTATCGGTGAAAAATTCCACGGGCCTAAGAGTCACAAAGAGAACTTGGTTTCTCAATTCATATGGTGTAACAATGCCACATACCTTAGTGTTCCTTTTAATTCAAACTTAGTGTACGAACTTGAATCAAAAAAATTAAAGAGTAGTAAGTTGTATAGTTACAAAAAATTCACAATGATTTGAGGAATAATAAACCCCTAGGATGGTATATAGACTGGAAGCCTAATATGTGCTTAATTATTGATACATTTAATCCTTTACACTTAGTGATTAATGATATGAAAATGCTTAAGATACTCACTATAGTTCCTATAAGATTTTAGGTACAATTCAGATGATAAAGAGCTAAAATGAGTCGAAAGCACTATAATTGACTTGGCTTCTTGAGAATCACACTTACCTGTCTCCATGAAGCAAGAACGAGAAGGATCAGAGCAAGAGAAGACAAGAAAATACATAAAATGAAGAGCATGAAGAGTGTTGAACCAGCTCACGGCCATGCATTATTTGTCATGGTTGTGAGATGTAGGTGTCATAGGCGTGACACATTTGTCACACCCATGACTGTTTTCCTTGTCAGGCTCACGATTGTGAGCCTCAATTAAGGTGGCTCATTGTGAGGCGCTTATAGCTCACCTGAGCCCTACTATTTAATATAAAAGCATCGTTTATATAATGACAAAGAGGGTATGAAAGAAGAGGAGTGTTTTCGGCTAGGAGAGCTTCAGAAGCTTCAGGCGAGATGAGAAAATGGGCAAACCTCTCAACTGTGAGAGACCTATGGATTGATTATGTTATCCTATGTTTAATGTTTGGATGTTGTGTAAGAATGATTGAAAGCTCTATTTGATTATTTTTATGTAAGAACCCATTAGTATAATCGAATACAATATGTAATTGTTGTTTTTTCGATTCATTTGTAGGTACTAATGGTTCATAGTTATTAGTGTTGGACCCCGAACTTTTCTTAGAAGACTATAACTATTAAATGAGAAATTTTGGTGATTAGTCATGAGTAAACAACAAATGATGAAAATTATTGAATTAGAAATGATAGACAAGATTAAAGTAGTAAATGAGAAGTGTGGATAGATTCATGTTTTTCTTTGGTGCTTTTGGTAGAAGAGAGGTTATGAAATGGGAAAAATTAAGGTGAAAGTTAGGAGTAAAATGAAAGAAAAAATGAAGTTGAATATGTGTAGTAAGTTAATAAAAGATATGTATATATGTGTATGTTCTGTTATTGGTATTCATGATTAATCATGGATTATAATTTCTTTATGGATGATATTGAGTTGAGAATGAGGAGTAAATGAAGTAGAAAAGGTGATCTTGGTATGAGTTTTGTTAAGGAAAAATTTGGAAACAAAATTGGTATTTGATTCGGAAAATATTCATTGAGTATGCTTTAGTCTTTTAGTCATAACTGTTTCTGTAGTTATCCAAATGAGATGATTATTGATTTGCATTAAACCAGACATATGGCTGCATTTCTTATGAAGACTTAAAATTTAAATTCTATCTTTAAGAATTTCAAAATTTGTCATGAAGTTGAGAACTGGGTGCAGTATATTGGTGGATGAATGTAAAATTCATATTTTGAATTCGAGGGAAATTTTGGATTGATGTAGGTTGAATTAGAGAAAGGTGTCTTCTATAAAGTTGTAGGCCTTTCTTTTAGCTTTCTAACGGTATAAAGTACGTAATTTTTTAACATTGGAGTTGAAATTTATGGTCCTTATAATGGGAGATGCTCAGGAGCATAGATGCAACGTCTATAAAAATGTATCGTCTGTAAAGGCATATCGTCTGTGATGATGTCATATCAAGTGTAGAGACATATCATCTATGATGATGTCATATCGTTTGTGATGACATTATATCGTCTGTAGAGACGTATCGTCTATGTTGACGTCATATCGTCTTAAGTTGACTTTGTTTCATCTTAAGTTGACTCTGCTTTGTCTTAAGAGTTGCATCGTCTTAAGTTGACTTTGATTCATCTTAAGTTGACTCTGTTTCGTCTTAAGAGTTGCATCGTCTTAAGTTGACTTTGTTTTGTCTACTCTTTGCTTCATTTGCTTTTTCCTTTGCCTGCTCTTTGCTTCGTTTGCTTTTCGATTCGTTTGCTTTTTGCTTCGTCTGCTTTTTGCTTTGTCTGCTTTGCGCTTCGTCTATTTTTCTTAATTCGTCTCACCCTTCGTCTTAGGTTGACTTTCTGCTTCGTCTTATGTTGACCAAACATGTTTTGGTCCAAATTTGACACTCTAAACGACAAAATTTGTCTTTAAGGTATCCTTGAAAGTTTTAGATCTCAAAGTCCTCTTTGAAACCGTTCTAAGATGATCTTAATTTGAAATATATAGAGAGAGTTATTCCATTTGTCCCGCGACAGGTTCAATACGAGTGAGGACAAAATCACGTTTGATTCTTTCAGCCAAAACAATCATGTTTGATTCTTTCAGCCAAAACTTTCTTATCCGACCTCCAAATGAAGTGATTCTTGAACCAATAGTTTCTTAACACATTTTTCTATCTCTGAATGGAATTTTATGGCATTTGGTATTGATTTGAAAAAACATGGATTGAATCAAGTTAAGGGTATTCGTTGGAAGAGTATGAATGGGACGAATTTAAGTATAGTGTACTGTTTCAATATAAGAACAGTCCGAAAATGTTTGGGGCAATAATTTTAGAGTTCTAAATCAAATAGATTGATTTTGGTGTCATGAGAAACTTAAGACAATGGAGAACATTTTTCTAGAAGAAAGAGTTATGTCAGAATATTCAATGGTATTGTTGGCAAGACACTTAAGCATAAAAAGACAAGGCATAAATGGAAGGGCAAATGGGACATTTCTCACTCATTAAGGATATAATTGGAAGAAGAAGTGTTGTCTTGCATTTTAGGAATAAAGGAGAACAAAAATTGAAGAGAAAAAGAGAGAGTGTCATGAAGAAGAGAGAGAAATACGAAGAGAAGAAGAGAAAGAGAGAAAGAAGAGAAACAAGCTAGGGTTTAATTTTTTTTAGTCTTCAAGAGAGATTTTCGAGTTGTTTAAAAAGCAAAAAAGGTAGAGGAAGAGAAGAGCTTCCCTTTGAGCTAAAGATCCCTTCATTTGGTGAAGAATAAAGGTAAGATCATTTTTTATCTTTTGGATATTTGGAAAGATTTTACTTCATGGAGTTTAGAAAATACTTGGGTTTAAGTATTCTAGAACCAATTTTAGTGATTTTACATTGTGGGATTTTCTATTGGATTCCTACTGAATAAGACTTAATTTGTTTTAGGGAATCAAGAGAATCCTACCCAAGAGCAAGGGGAAAGACAACCTTGACTTGGATTTTTGCAAGCAAATTAGGTGGGTAATATATTTATGGTTATTGTGTAAATGGGCATTTTGCCTATATGTGTGTATATGCTAGAATTGCTAAATTGTGAATTACTATGATGTGTTTTAAGTTATGCATTGAAAGTTGTATGACATTTTGATATAATTAAATTGTGATTTTAAACATGTTATGCCTTGAAATATGTAATGGCATTTTATATAAATGAAAAGAAAGGAAAGAACATGAAAAGTATGAAAGTATGATAAAATGATTTGAGTATGATTATGTGTTCTTGTTTGGACAAGAGAGGAATCCATTTCGTTAGTCACGTGCACATTAACCCATAGCCTTCTCCTGGCTGCCCACTTGTGGCACACGAGATTTGAAAAGGGGATTCGTTTTGTTCATGGAGTAAACTTCGATTTCTCTATTTCGTTCCATGGAACTCTCAAGCTAATTGTTTGTGCGTTGCATAATTGAACTGTCAAGTATGATGCATGTTTGAGTATTATATTTTAATGGATAAGTCTTGATGATATGTTCTATGTGATGACTTTCAAATTATGAAATTTTGAGCTTGAAGTGTGGATGATAGAATTGCAAGATTAAATGGGATATATATATATGCACACTTTGGTATATTTATATATATGTGTGTGTGCCTAAATTGTATGGCTCGTTGCCAATGGCTATAAATGTATAAGCCACTAAGCTTTGCAGCTTACCCCATTACCTTCCACTCCACAGGTGAAGAAAAAGCAGAATAGCATTGATCCTTGCAAAGTTTGGCAAACATCAAGAATAGAGACTTTTGTAATTAAGTTAGTACAGAAATTTTTGGTATTTAGAATCATTTTAAGCATAAGCATTCAATTGTATCATTGTGAATTTTTTATTTTTTATTAAGCCAACAGTGTGACGTTTGGTATGTAAATAAAGTTTTTTAAACTCTTTTTCTTTGGTAATGAAATGATAAATTGGAGTAGTTTCGGTTGTGCATGTTCATAATTGACTTCCTTGCTAAAATGGCTGAGTTGAAGTAATAAGCTTGTTTGATGTTTGACTGTTGTGGGCACACCACTCTTATGGGATGATAGGCTTTGTATTGACTCCAGATTGTTGAGCTCTAGAAACAAGGCCCAACAGGTGGTCGTTCGGATTGTAAATAACTTTTCGTAGACAAAAGAGTTACGTGGATCCAAAGAGGAAAGATGTGAGATTCTTAGTAGGTAACATGGTGTTTTTAAAAATATCACCAATGGAAGGAGTGATGAGGTATGGTGAAAGGTAAACTAGCTCCAAAGTATATTGGTCCATTTGAGATTAAATCTAGAGTGGGTGAAGTGGCATATAGGTTGGTGTTACCCTATAACCTGTATAGAGTTCCTTATGTATTTCATGTGTTTCATACTGTGTTTCATGTATTGATGTTGAGAAAGTATATTTCGGATCCCTTTTATATCCTTTAGCCATGTAATATGGAGATTTATGACAATTTAACATATGAAGAACAATCTACTACCATAGTAGATTATCATATTCGTTAGCTAAGATCAAGAGAGATACCAGTGGTGAAAGTGTTATGGAGTAATCATACGATGGATGACTATGCGTGGGAGATGGGGCTGAATATGCAGAGTCAATACCTGCATCTATTTCAACAATGAGGTGAGATTTAAAATTCATGGATGAGTATTGTTTATAATGGGGAGAGAATGTAATGATCTAAATTTTTTTCAAATTAGTCATAATGGACCAATAAAGAGAAAAACATATAAAAGTATAAGTTGAGCTTAACAAAGCTTAAGTTCATTTCTCTCTTAAACCCTTTTCCTTATAGGTTTTTATTCACCCCAACTTCTGACCCTCATACCTTCATCGTTTGGCCACTATTATTGGTAAAAATAGGGCTCTACAGAAAGTTCTAAAGGCGTTCTACAAAACCCACAAACTTATTTCTTAAAAACGACCCATATTTGGAGGAATCACGACTGGAAGTTTCAATTCATTTAGGTAAGTCACTGTTCTCCTATTTTAGTCATTTTTTTTGTGAAACTGACACCACCATTATGTCTAACGGCCTTAAAAATATATGAAAATGAGGGAAACTTGACACCAATCAACTCATTTTACCGGTGAATAGAAATAAGTCACCTTTGAGCTTTAAATCTTCATTTCTCACAAACCGGGAGGAGTTTTGATATAAGACTAGTTCCATTGGATTCCTGGAATTAAGATCGTCATTTCTAAGTAGGTGGTGAAGATCATCGTCCCTTCAATGCAAGAATATGTACCCCACGCTCTAGTGATGATGGTGATTTTTTGACCAACCTAGAAATGGTTGGAAATAATTTTTGAAATTC
>JANZLD010000001.1:36866398-36881178 GCA_026413575.1 Erythroxylum carthagenense | reverse complement strand
GAAAATGAAGCAAAAACCATGAAGCCATGGGAACAACACGCCAGTGTCATAAGCATTCCTCGCTTCGACTACAACGCTCCCTCTGCTCTTTTTCACCATTCTCACTCTGGCTTCCTCATTACCTGCTCTATCAGTCGGTCTTCTTTTCCTCTTTAATCATTTTTATATCATTATTATATGATTCTTCTAGATTACATTGAACAGAAAAAAGGAAAATTGAGTGTACCTATGAGTATAGATGTGGATGGGCTAATAGTTTGTTTTGCGATGAATGCGTATAAACCTGAATCAGTCCTAGAAACTGTAGAGAGTCGTAAATAGTATATGCAAAGGGATCAGCGACAGTTTTTGGCTCTTATTCCATTATATCCTGTGTGACCTATTGTAATTCAATGATAACCAGAACTCCTATTTCAATGTAGTATGCTAGTTGCTCGTTACCTATTTATATTCACATGTGGAGTTTAGTGTAGACATGAAAAAGTTTGCAACGGTTAATAAGTTGCCGCCAACTTTCAAGCTACTAACCAAGTTTCAATCAAAATATACTTAATATTATTGTTTTCTAGTGCCTTACATATGTTTGATAAGGATACTTAATACCATGAGAACCGTTTCTCAAAAATATTGTTAACTTCAGGCTTCAGTGAGCATCCTATGCTTGATAGGCTCCTTCACCTTCACAAGTCTAAATTGGATGACAACCTATGCTTCATGTTTGACTTAGAAAGTTAAATGTCCATTAGTAACTATGTGTTCAAGAGTTTCTTAATAAATTTCCAGCTTAGAAGGAATATTTATTTCTGTAAAGAAGTTTATGCCCATGTTCTTTAAGTTGAAGTTGACATTATTTAAAAAGTTTTATTTTCATGTCAGAGAGGGAAAAAAGTGCAACCAAGGAAGCGATGTTGATCCTTGAAAAGGTTCTTCTCAATGACCTTGTTAATATATATTTTTTTGAAAGATGAATAAAGAAATTTTATTAACACTAGCTAAGCTATTAAATTGTTACAGTGATAAAGGGATTACAAAATCCAAAAAGACACTACTAATGTTTGTTGCAATAAGCTTGGTAGCTGAAATTTAAAGGTTCCATTTGATTTTTATGCCTACGGTGAGACTGTTTAGACTGTTTTGTAGACCTCTACCTAGCAAGAGTTCTCTGATCCATTTTAATGTGTTCTTTGCTGGGAGATGTTTTTCAGTAGCTACCCCTTTATATATTCAATCGTTTCTTTCTCTTCAAATTGAGTACATTGTGGATACGAATGCAGTTTTGAAGACCATTCCATCTTGTTTGGGTTCCTTGGTTTTGTTAATTGCCCATAAAAGGACCATATTCCATTCATATTAGTGACAATGCTCCATCAGTAGGTGAAGCATTCTGCTCCAAATGACTTTCAATTTCTTGCATTGGAAAAAAAGGTGGTTTTTGTCCTCCCTCTCTTCCTTGCATAGGAGGCATATAGGTTCATCCAAACCTTTTGTCCTTTGTTCTGATCCTATCTCTTCCACTTAGCATTGTCGGATCACTAAGGCTTGACTTTAGTCCTTGCGCTCCATATTAGCTCATACAAGGGTGCATGTTTCAAACAAGGTTTAAATATTTTGTAGCATGATGCATTGTTGAACGATGCATTGTTATTAGCTTGCCAAGTGATCCTGTCCTCCCTGTGCAGTTGAGTGTGTTCAGGTACTTAGTTTATCAGGTTAGAGGAACCTTTAAAGTTGCAACACCAATCCCCATTCTGTATGATTGAGCACACTCTGGCATTTACTCGAATTTTGGGGATTAATTTTGTCATTTCATTCCTCTTGATTAAGGGGCAATGATCATTCCAGTTATTGAAAAAAATCCAGGATTTTTCCCCATTTCGAAAACTATGCTTTATCCAAGGATAGATGAATTGCCTCAGTTTTAGCATTTGTATGAAACTTTAGGATTGTCCTCTACTTATTTCCAATTGCCATATGTGTGAACCTTTTTAGTATTTTTTTACTCTTTCATTTTTCCTTTTTATAAGAATTGTTTATTGAGTTATTGGCATTATAGAAGTATGCACTCTCATGTTTAATATCTAACATTGCCCAATTTCTTATAAGGTGTAATAGAATTTTAGCATTGCTAAATGTCAATGTGTAGTGATAAGTAATTTTTCTCTCCTAATTATGTGTCTATCACTCAAAAGGAGATATCCTTTTCATTTTTAGTGTAAATACGTTTTAATTTGTGCAAATGCTGTGCTTATGTTGTTTACATAGAGGTTCAAATCGAAACTTTTTGTTGTTCATCTTGAAAGGGATGTAGATATGACAAATATGTTTTCTCTGTCATACTGACTGTCAATTTGAAATCTTTTGTAGTATTTGAGGTCCTATGATAGCAATAAAATTGTTCAAAGCTCCGACGCAAATGCGAGCACTAAGAGAAGGAAACTGATAATAGATGAAATATGTCAGACATCTATTACACCTGTTACTGATGTAGAAATCAACAACATTGTTGAGAATGCAGGTACACTCTCCAATGATGGAAATTGAGCAGTAAGTTCTAGTTTTTGTGGTAATGCTTTTGGATACTTATGTTAGATAATCTCTCCAAAGATGAGGATTCAGCACACGAAAAGAAAAGTACAACTGTAGAAGGGAGCTTTGTTCTTTCATTGGTTAAGCTTATAAGGAGTGGCTTAGTTCTCCTAACCTTTGTCAATGGCAATCCTTCTAACACCGTGGATATTGTATCTGACATTTTCCAACGTCTGGAATCTAAAAGTCTGAAGTCACCTAGGTAAGTTGTTGGTAAAAATGAATTTCTTGTTCCTCTTAGCTTTCATTATCAAATATAGCGATTGGATCAAGTTCCTGTCTATTTTTGACTTTTATAGGATGTTTCTTTTATTTGCTTCCGTAACATATTGTTTGGTTCCTAATCCCTTAATGGAGACTGAAAGAGAAGATAAAATTGTTACTTGGGAATAAAACTAAGTAATGCTAAAAGATGGAAGACTGACAATTATATGTATTTGTGTATGTTTTATGCATGTACATAATTGTTATATGGACAATTGTTTAGATGAAAAGTATATAAGTGCTAGGAAAAGAAGATTACATATGTGATTGATTAGCCAATTATTGGCTTGTATTCCTTTGAAGAATAGAGTTCACAAGTGTTAGCAACCCTTGTAATTCCATTTTTTGAATGAGATTCATACTCATTAATCTTTTATCATCCATTTAGTCAATGAATCTTAACCTTCTTGGCAACTTTTAACCGTTTCACATCTCTAAATAATTGTATAGGTTAATTCCTTCAAAGATTGTACAAGTTAGTTTTAAAGAAGCTTCAACAGTCAAACTCTTTGATCTCATAATTTGCTTTTGTTAGGGGTGCCATAGATTTGTTGTGATCTTTTTGTTTGAAAGCAGTCAAGCACATGTCATTGATAATCAATTGATTCAAGTTGTATTTGATTGCTTTTTAATCTAACATATATTGGTCTCGTACAATTTTTTTGGGATATGAATGTCAACTAGTTTTATATTCTTAAATGGAATATTTAGTGGAAATTGAGATGATCAATAATATTTTCGAAGATAGTAATAAGAAAAGCTATTATCAGACTCTACTTGTTCTTTCTTTTTCATTTTCTCTTACTGTGAGAATGCTTTGTCTTCCATTTCTTTTTATTAATCTATAGTTGGCATAGGAAAAAGAGTAGTCTGTTGTAATAGATCTTCCCACACTAAGCACATTGCAGGATTCTAGCTTATTAAGTTCTCGTACAGATCCTATAATCTAATTCTTTAGGCAACATGTAGTCTTATCATTGTGGTTCTTAGACAAATTTGAGAGAGAACCAAATATGTCTCCCTATTAATAGGGTTGTTGCATCATAACATTGCTGAAGTAACTGAATCAATCAAGGTCTTCAAGGAAGCATTTCTTTACTTGATTATCTCTCTTTCTTTTTCTTTTTTGTGGAGACTTTCTTAAGTTTAGTTATAGAATATTCTAAGTTTGTTAAATGTCATCCTTGTATAGAAGACTTCTAACAAGATCACAAGTTTCCCAATATGTGCTAAAAATGATATTGTTAGCAAAGAGTGATAAGCTAGATGCAACATTAGTTTTTCTTTAGGATTGTACCATCAAATAACGTTATTTTGACGAGGATAATCACAACATTAAGGGAAGAAGACAATATATTATCTTTTGAGGTTATATGATCTCTGTGAATATTCTGGAATACATAGTTAGTTTGCTTTGCTCTATTCTATTGTGTTTCTTGAAAAATTGATAAGCTAGTGTGTGTTGGGGAGTTGAAAGAAAACATTAATTTTATGTCTAATCTTTCCATTGGGGAAGATTTTCTCTAAAAGGACTTGGGCGAAGGAAATTACTTTAATGCATACATTTTAGACTAGCAATCCATGGGAGTTGGTGGCTTTGGTATTCTTATAGACTTGCTAATGTAGGTTACAACGAAAATGTCTACAATCATGCAATATTTATTTTATTTAGGTCTCTTCTCTTATTTTTATCATATGGCACTACTAGAGTAATTCAAGTTAATCACTATGTTTAAATATAGAGTTAGACATTGGGACTAGATAAAGTAGAGTTAATAATTGTAATAGTTTGTTAAGAACTTAGTAGTGATGCATTTACTTTTGAATCTTTTAAACCTTAAAAATGATTCCTAGTTCTTGCTAAAACCATACGAGTGATTCCAAAAATTGTCTTTTATTCTTTATTTTGGACTTCATTAACACTGAATGTTTTCATCAAGATCATTATCCTTACGTGCGTCTTGCATCGCATATGAGTCACCTTCCCTATTTTTATAGGCCTGATTTTGTTATGACCTTAGATGAATATGAGGAAAATAAAAGAAGCAAAATATTATTGATATCAGAGTAAGGGGTTCATAGTGGTAGCACTTTAAGTGACTACCTCCAAATCCTACCCAGTTGGGAGTTTTTACACAAATCTCTTTCTTGTCTTCTATTTCCATACTTCCCTACATTCTTAATATACCTTGTATCCTATAACTACCTTGCCACATCATCCTTATATAATCAGACAAAATATTTTTTCTAATAGACCAACACACACTAAAAATATAACCCAAATTGCCTCCTAGAGATGCTTTTCTCCCTCCTTTTATAAACATTTTTAACACGAGGCCTTTCATTACCACCCAACCCCTTTGAACTTCACCTTGTCCCCAGGTTGGAATTTGGGAAACTGCTCTTTAATTAATTCAACTGATTCCCAATATTCTACCTAAGTTAACCAGGCATACCACTCTTTTGGCTTATTCCTGTGAAACACAGAAGGTAGGTTTCTAGGTATCGATTCACAACTTCACTTTATCCATTGGTTTGAGGATGATAAGTAGTACTCCTCTTCAGTATTGTTTGTTGTAATCTGAAGAGTTCTAGCTAGATATTACTCATAAACACCTTATCATGATTTGTGATGATGGAGCGAGGGAACCCATAAAGCTTCACTATGTAAAACAGAAATTCCTCTGCAACTTTCTTTGCAATATAAGGGTGTTTGAGGGAGATAAAGTGTAGTATTTGCTTATCCTATCCACCACCATGTGGATGGAGTTGTATCCACGAGATTCGGGCATCCCTTCCACAAAGTCCATAATGAGATCTTCCCAAACTACTTGCGGTGTTGCAATGGGTTATAATAACCCTGCCAGAGTCAATTTATCATACTTGTGCTATTGGTAAACATTGGCACTCCCTGATAAACTGCTTAGTATCATTCTTCATCCCTTCTCAAAATAATTCGTTGGAAATCCTCTTATAGGTCTTATGAAATCCACCACGGCCTCCTATTGGACTACAATGAAATTCTTCCATCAGCTTTGGAACTAAGGGATAGGTCTTCGAGAGTACAATCTTCCTTTTAATATAGAGCTGCCTATGGCTGAGGGATCATCCAGGCTTGGCGGAAGCTCCTTTCAATGATTGAAGGATTTGTTTCAACTGGGAGTCTTGATTCACCTTGTCTTTAATTTGGTCCCAGTCAAAAATGAAAGGGCTTGAGATAGCATGTAATGCTGCCCCAACTTGCATCCTTAAGTGGGCATCAGCAGCCTTGTTATCTTGACCTGGTCGGTGCTAAATCTTAAAATAATATCCCATCAGCTTGGCCATCCATCGTTGGTATTCTGGTGCAACTATCCACTATTGAAGCAAATAACGCAAGCTCCTCTAGTTTGTTTTTACTACAAAATGCCTCCCCAGTAAACAGTGTCTCTACTGTTGGATTGCCATTACTATAGCCATTAATTTCCTCTCATAGGACGACTTGAGCCTAGCCTGCTTGGTGAGTGCTTGGCTGAAAATTGCGAGGGGTCGTCCTTTTTGTGATAATACCGCCCCCAACCCAACTCTGGAAGCATCAATTTATACTACAAATGTCTCCTTGAAATTAGGCAAGGCTAAAATGGGCACTACTTTCACGACATCTTTAAGTTGCAAGATGACTTTATCAACCTCCTCACTCCAAATGAATGCGTCTTTTTTGAGTAATTGAGTTAATGGTCATGCTATCTTTCCATAATTACAAACAAGCATGCAATAATATCCTGTCAATCCCAGAAAACCCCTTAACGCCTTTTGGCCTTGTGGTGTTGGCCATGCATCCATGGCCCTAACTTTCTCCAGATCAGCAGCAACCCCCTTTTTGATATGATGTGCCCCAAATACTCCAACTTGCTTTGACAAAAACCGCATTTCTTAATATTTGCAATTAACTTACGTTTCTAAGAATTGTTAGTGCCTCATAAATGTGCAACATGTGTTCATCTTGTGAAGAGCTGTAAATGAGGATATCATCGAAGAATACCAGCACATACCTCCTTAGCAACCATATGAAAATGGAATTCACGAGCGCTTGAAAACTCGCTAAGGAGTTGGTGAGCCCAAATGACGTGACGAGAAATTCATAATGGCCCTCATGAGTTCTAAATGTTGTATTATGCACGTCCTGATGATAGATCTTTATTTGATGGGTGCCGATTTAAGATCAAGTTTGGTGAAAATTCTGGTTCCATATAATTCATCTAAGAGTTCTTGAATATCAAGAATGGGAAACCTATCATGCACAGTAACCTTATTAAGGGCCTTGTAATCCACACAAAACTGCTAGCTCCTATCTTTTTTTTTTTTTTAATGGGCAACATGGGGTTGGAAAAGGGGCTATTGCTTGGTCTAATGATTCGAGGTGCCAGATTTATAGGTCAATTCCTTTTGTTCCTTTTCAACATGATGGGTTGCTATTTGAAGTTTCCAATGGCAAATCAGCCACAAATGGATGGCCAAACTGAGAGGATCAATGGTTTGTTGGGGGAGTACTTAAGATATTATGTATGCAAGTCAGTGTAATTGGTTAGGTTTACTTTATGTTACAATTTTGTTATAACTTGCACATATTTTCTGCTAAAAAGAAGAGTCCCCTTGTGATAGTCTTGGGCCAGCAATCTCTTACTTTAATCATGCAATATAAAAGGATAGATCGCAATTGTCCTGCAACATAAAAGTTCGCGATAGGGGAGCAAGAGTTGTTAGATTAGGTGATGAATAGTCTTCAAAAAGCTTCTCAACGGATGAAGCAAGCAGATTTACGAAGGAGACCATTAGAGGTTGACGTATGGTATAAGATATTGTTGAGACTTTCCTCACAAATTTGGATGCAGATCTCAAGTAAGCATGTACATCGAGGATTGGTGCCTAAGTATGATGGACCGTTTGAAATGTTAAGTAAAGTTGGGAATGTGAAATATATGTTGAATTTCCTCCGAGAGATTGAAGGTACACCTTTACATTTCATATTAGTTTTCTCAAACTGTACTATGACAATGCATTAGATGTTAATAAGAGTCAAGTGAAAAGAGTTCTAACGGTTGTGAGAAAATTGTTCGAGGATCAAGTGGAGAGGCTCTTGAATTATCGAACAATGGGAGAAGAATCGGAGGATCGAATCTCGATCCAATGGAAAGGAAAGCCAATTATGGAAGCTACATGAGAGAAAGATACTACCTTATTGGTGTTCGAAGATCAGGTTAATGCCTACCTTCAAGCTAGATCGACGTGAGCATCGAATTCATCTGGTAGGAGTGGTTTGTTAGCCTTTTAACACATGAAGACACTTCATAGCTAGCTGAAAACGAGTCTTGGGTTGAAGGTTAGCTAGATCAAACACATAACGGTAGCATGCGAAAACTCTATGGTAATTAGGCAAGTTAGATCAAGCATGGTGTGAGTTTTGGTATAGTTTCAGACCCTATACAGATCAACTTGACTAAGGCTAATTTCTTGATGAACTAAGGATTTATTATATATGCTCAAATTAATAGGCCATAGCTAATGGACTTGTCATGGGTAAGCATTGGACCAGACTAGTGTGCTACGGGAGACTTTAGGCTTGGATGATTCATCATCAATGGATAGAGATTATGGGAAGATCTTGAATGATGTGGTAGATAAGATTATGAAGGATAAACATTAGCTCTAAAAGATAAAGATTATATGAGAGGATCATCTGAAGATAGTAGAGATCTTCGTAAATATAAATATATCATTCCTAGATACATGTAATCTCTTATTTTGTTAGTTATGTTGTAGCTAAATTCTATCAGATAGAGTCCTATTTTGATGAGGATGTCATCATATTGGTTAGTGTAATAATGTGATAAAGATAACATGTGATATAATTAGTTCAGTTCAGTTAGAATTCTGAATTGTAACTTAGTCATCAAGCCAGAGGTGCCTATAAATAGCTCATATGAGCCTTACTCTCCATACATTAGAATGAGAGAGCATTTCTTTGTATACTTTGAAGGAAGTAATATAGGTTAGCATTTGTTGTATATCTTTCATGCTTCTATTGGTGCCTTTGATAGTTTAGTACTTTCTCAATAATCTTGTAAGAGTGTGACAGTTAAATGTTGTGAGGGTCGTGAGATGTTCGAGGACAAGTTATTTGATCGACGATCACGTGAAGAAGATTAAGTCTTGCTTAAACAAACTTAAGTGAGATTGTTGTGCAAAGGAGTAGGTGCAACTTGTGATATAAGTTTGGTGCTTAGAAAACCTTTGTAATAACAACCACTTAAGTCTCCAAATCAAATTGGAACTACTCAACTGCAAAGTTAGGAATTCTTCAATGATTGTTAACGCTTGCACCTCAAGTACCATCCCTTTACAAACCCCCATTCCTTTTAGGCGTTTTCTTAATCCCACAGTCACCCCATAGTTGGGTGTTTTGGACATTGGAATTTGTAGCTTCTTTACTAGTTCCAAGGAAATGAAGTTGCGAGTGGCTCCACAATCAATTAGCACTACCACCTTCATGCCACCCAGCTTACCACAGAGTTTCATGGTTCAAGGTTCTGATAACCCCATCACCGAATTGAGGGATAGCTCCATGCCTTCAATTTCCACTTTGTCCTCTAATTCTCCATCGAAATCTCATTCCCTAGTTCGTTCCCATCTCCTTCATTGACCGCAGCACATGAAGTTCCTTGTTTTTACAGTGATGGCCGAAATGCCATTTCTTATTGCAATGGTAGCTTAATCTTTTCTCTCGTTGAGCTTGCACTTCTGCAGCAGAGAGACGTTTGAATCTTGTAGTGTCAGCAACATTTTGGGTGGGACTTTGGGTCAAATCTAAGGTTTGTAGGCCAATTGGCCGATGGGTTGTGAGTTTTGAGGGTGTTGGTCAGTTGTGGGCAATTTTGAGCTGGAAGAGTGTTATTGGTTGCAAGTTGGCTAAGAGCTTTTTGAAGGAGTCCATAGGATGGTGCGATTGTTGTTTTTAGTTTGGATTGAAGGTTTTTTTTTTTTTTTTTAATAATTGTTTTGGGTTATTGGGTTGGTTGAAACTCTATTTCTTCCTCTCCGTTCGAGCTGCTACTCCTATGGTGTCCTTCAAACCAGATGGGTTTAGCACAAACATTTCAGCCTTTACCCTTTCTTTCAACCCGTTAACGAACACAGCAGTCCAAGTCTCCTCCATTCTTCTCACTGAAGCTGTGAAAAACTCAGACTGAGCTCAGTATTCCGCAAATGTACCTTCTTGTGGACAGCAAAAAATCGGTTAAGTAATGTTCCCTCTTGTATTCCAGCAAATTGGTAAAGCAGCTGGGTTTTCAACTCCTGCCAAGGAGAGATTGTTTCTCTCTTTCTTCAAACCTTAACCATGCTTGGTCTTCTCCTTCAAAACAAACTGCAGCAGCCTCTAACTTTTCCTCTGCCATCAATCAGTTTATGGCAAAATACCACTCCTCCCTAAAGATCCATGCATCAGGGCTGTCCCCATAAAAGACGAGTAACTCCAGTTTCTGGGGGTTGCTTAACCCATTCTGTCATCGTCTTGATCACTGCAGGACTTTCCATGACTGAGTCAGATGCAGAATTACTCCAGACCTGATGCAGCTAGATTCTGCTTGGTTAACTCCCTAGTACCGATTCTTCATGAGCATACAGAAGCCTTCCTCCATCCTTTGGGCTAGTGAAGCAATGATGTTGGTGAGATCCACAACTTCTTTCTTCAATCCTGGTGGTTGTTTAAGCTCGTTTTCTACTGCTTTAGTCTTGCCTCCATTCTGGCTTGGGGCATCACCCACTGTAGGAATGGTGCTTTGATACCAAAATTTGTTATGACCCTAGATTAATATGAGAAAAATAGAAGCAGAATATTATTGATAGCAGAATAAGGGGTTAACAGAGACAGAATCCTATCCAGTCTGGAGTTTTTATACAAATCTCCTTTTTGTCTCCCTATCCCCTACCTCCCAACATTCTCAATATACCGTGTAACCCATAACTACCTTGTCACATCATCCTTCTATAATCAGACAGCATATTTTTGCTAACAGACCACCACACTGAAAATACAAGCTAAAATTCTATTCTTCACCCAGATTGCCTCCTAGAGCTGCTCTTTCTCCCTCCTTTTATAAACATTTTTAATAGGAGGCCAATCAGAATTACCATGTGTTGTGCTTAATATGTCAGACTGTTATCCCATAACTCCACCACTTTTTAATCATTTCCCTTTTCTCATAATATGCGTAAAGTTTACACTCATTAGCTGCATTACCATTGTTCTGTAGTTGGTGCCATCGCATTTTCCCCATCCTGGCTACATGTCATTTGAATGAGAAGGAACTTCGACCAGTTGTGTCAAAGCTTGTCCACGAGTTCATAACTGTCAACAAAAGCAAAATTACCCTCCCAATAAAGGTAAGAAATCACTTTGTAGTTGCTGCGGATGGTCAATTAGCATTTGGATGAACCCCAATGGAATCTGCATAAATAGTGTCAACCTCGTAATGAGTCTATTAGAGATGTGTAGTGTTTCATATGTTGGTTGCGAACATTGTAACTTTTATGAACTTAAAAGTCCCACTTGAGTGTTTCATGCTTCTCTATTTCCCTTGTTCTGTACCATCCTTCTGATCTACTTCAAAGCTGCCTCCTGAATAATCTTGGTGGCAAGAAAAAGGACGGCGTGCTGTTGGCTAATCTACCTATTTATTCATTTACATGTTGGACTATTATTGTTTTTCTGATGTCTGTTCTTATCCTTTCAGTAGAGACAAAACCTTGCCAATAACTTCTGGTAAATTGTCTTCCTGCATTCTTGCAAATCTGACGTTTAGTGACGAGTTAAGACTAGAAATTGTAGATTCTCTCTCTGACTTGATTGTAATTGCTAATACTATGATTGGAATTGCTGATACTATGTAAATATAAAGAAAATGTTACTGGACTTCTCTGACTGTGTAAGTAATGCTGTGTGTAGTTTGCAGTTGGATATAACAGAAGAGGAATTGGGGAAACACAATTGAAGGCTGTAAAAGATGCTTCAAACGATTCTAACCTACTTTTGTTGAACCGAAACAAATGCTTTGACGTTGTGGCTTCTGCCATAAAAGATGCTGTATCTGATTCAGTCGTGGACCTCAACTCCCCAGATGTAAGACATTTTGCTACTAACTCCTATACATCAAAAGAATTTTAGTTGTTATTTGCCTCGTGTAAAATTAATGATAAAGTGCGCAGCTCTCTGTGCTTGTTGAGCTGCTGCCTCTTTCTGCAGTACCCAGAGGATCATTCATAGCTGCTGTATCGGTTCTTCCTCGAAATCTCGTTAGTGCAAAGCCACGACTTTGCATTAGGCCATTGATTTCTGATCCTAAGGATAGGACCGGAAACAGTTAACTAGCCTTGTGCGGAAATATTCAACATAGGACAAGTCCTGCAGCTGGCACTTTTAACCTCTAAAGCATTCCAGCTGCACCAACGAGTCTTTCACGAAAGAAAATGGGCAAGCTTCTTTCCTGCAGTTAAAAAGCCCTCTCTTGTAATTCCAGTTGGATTGCTTGACTATGGTTTTTGTTTCTACTCCTTCCCTTATAACTCGATTACATTTTGGGCCTTTCTTCATTCTCCTTAAAGTTACTTTTATGAGAGTTTGACGCATGATACATCTTGTTTAAATAACTCTTTTCTATATCATATTTGAATAACTATTTTTGGAAAATAATGTATAATGTGAACTATTATAAATAAATACATTTGTAAAATTAATGTACAATATAAAATTTTTGAATGAGTATACAATTAAAATTCAAATAATTCGAGTACAGTAAAATCTCGATAAATGATATTCGATAAATTAATAATTTTGATTAAATAATAATTTTTTACATTCCTGACTTGGACCAATGGGGTAAAGTAATAATCTTGTTAAATGCATAAGATAATAGTTTAAAAAAAATTCTGACGCTTATTGAAAATGTAAAATAATAATTCATTAAATAAGTATGAAAATTACATATATAATCCATAAAATAAAACATTTCTTAAATAATTTTTATTTCAAATTTTATACTTTCCTAAAATATGTATCTATAGTCAATTGGTTCTTTTTTTTCATGCGAACTGAATTCAATTTTATCTTTAACTTTTTAGAGGGCATAAATTACATTCGGCACATTCTTCTCATTTTGAAGCAAGTATCTTTTTAAAGTCTTTACGGTAAGAAAATCTTCTTTTGAAGAAACATTTGGTATAACGTTATTATCATTTGGATCTTGATTGTCATCATCTTTCATACTCATTACTTTTTGAATAATTTCTTCATCCGTAGGCGATTTCATTAAAGCTTCATTTTCACTAGGATAATTCAGAATCTGCTCTATATTCATGGCATTTCTATAATGTAAATTAGAAATAATCTCCTCTAATCTTTGAATGTCTTCAAATCACCAGTTTCTTCTTCTAGAAACATACCTTCTTTGGATCGAATTTTGCAATGTCGAAAATAATTTACAATAGTTGTGGCATTCACGTCAATATTCCAAACAACATTAATAAAATAGATAGCATCCAGGACATTAATTTTTTAAGATTTATTGCTCTCATCTCAGAGCCTTCTAAGATGCTAGAATAAAAACGACATCGATAATAAATCTTAAGTGATCGAATAATTCCAGCATCACATGGTTGAATTTTTTATGTTGTATTTAGAGGCAAAAAGAACAATTCAATATTTCTCAAGCCTTCAATAATCTTGGGATGGGATGGGCAATTGTCTACTATAAGCAGCACTTTTCTACCTATCATTCTATCATCAAACCAACGAATAAATTCTTGAAAGAGTAATCCAGTCATCCATGCTTTTTTGTTGGCTCGATAATGACAATTAAGATTGTCAATATTCACATTTTTAAAGCATCTAGGATTAGCATACTTACTAATAATTCAAAGAGGTATTTTATATGAACTATCCCCATTGCAACAAACAGTAACAGTAAGTCTTTCTTTGTCCTTTTTTCGTCCTTCTAATTGCTTTGTAGCTAGTGAATGATTTGCTTGCAAACGATAAAATAAGCATGTTTCATCCATATTATAGATATCCCTCCAATGAAATTTGTCCAATTTAGCTCAAATTTTAGGTATAACTTCTTCAATATTCTCCATGACAACTGAATCGTTTTCACCAAACCTTCTATAAGACTTAATCCCATATTTCGTCTTGAACCGTTCTAGCCAACTACTTGAAAAGTTAAATTCTAGATTTGCACCACCATGCATCTTCTGTAGAAACTCTCTTGCTTTAGTTTGAATCATTTCTCTTGTCATGTTCACTTTTTCTTGATATTGGAGAAACCACTCATACAATACCATTTCTAATTCAGGATATTTTGCTGATTTGTGTCTTTTAACATTGCTATTTGTTATCTGTTTTGACAAATACTCTGCTGACCTTTTAAGAGTATTTGATATTGTTGATTGATTAATAGAGAGATCAAACTTTTGCTGAATCCACAGTTGCAAATCTTTTTGACTTAGGAGAAATGTTGATTTTTGTACTCACATAATGTTTTTCTCATCTCATCAGTTAGCGTAGACTTTTTTGCAACTTTCAAATGAGTAGCTATGGAAGAGAAGATACAATATATGATTTTTTTTTATTTTGCTATATGAAGTTAAAGTAAATGTATTTATTTATAAACTCTATATAGTACTGTATATTTGAAACAATTCACAATACTTCATATTCTAACACTTCATATTCTAATGTACCTACATGTACTCTATTTTGAATCACGCTAAACTAAAATTAATAAACTTATTTTTGATAAGATTAATAAACTTAGACACAATGTACCATCATTAATTAATTATTATTTATTTTCTTTTCTTAGTAACGGAAAAAAATTAATTGTTTAATTTGACAAATA
>JANZLD010000001.1:36770514-36787517 GCA_026413575.1 Erythroxylum carthagenense | reverse complement strand
CGTAGAGAAGCGCTATAGTAATCTTATGGATTTAATGTTTACTCAAGCTTATTTTAATTCTTATTCATTAGTTTTTTAATAAAGATATTAAATTGTTAATTCTTATCTTGTGACTAAGGAATTAAGTTAGAATGTAAAAGAAAAAAAAATCTGATTAGATGGATTTTTATAGGTTATAGCATGAATGAAGTTTTTCATTATTGATTTCGTTGAAAGTGTTTAAAATTTTTCACAAATGAGCTTAAATTGAGAGGTTTTAAGCCACTGAGCATTTATTATTATATTATGCTCTATTTTCATTATTATGTAAATATCATAAATAATAGATGATTTTAGAACTTACTTTTGTTATACATGCCAAGACTATAATTTTTAAATTAGAGGCACTGAGATGATAAAGATACTTGGATTAACCATTGTTAAGCCTTTATCTATGATTTTATCATACCTCTTTTTATCCCTTAGGTGTACCCAGTTTTAAGCATTAAAGTTTTCTTTGGATTATTTCACCCATGATATTAATCAATTTTTTTTGTTAGTCTTATATTCATTTTTATACCCTGAAGGATTTTATTTACTTGATTATATATATAATTATTTGATTTGACTAATAAGTATGAAGAATGAGGAAAGGTGTGGGATTATGCACTTGATATTATATCTTCTCATATGTTACTTATCAAAAAATGTGTATATTCTCCTTGTTATTAAAAAAAATTAAAAGTGACTAAAAAGGAAGAAAATTTTGTGTTTTAACATGTTAAAATTATAAGGAGAAACAAAAGACACCTAATATGTTTTTACACCTTATTTACATTCTATGTGGAGATTTGAGTTTGTTTGAATCAGATTTTTATATGATCTTGATTATACAATTTTCTTCATTTTGATTAACTTAATTCTATCCTTTTTTTTCATACCTTAACTAAACTTCATTACACCTTTATGTAAAGAACTTTTGATTTTTGCCTATAATTTATTTTATAATCGTGGAGATGTGATATGCTAGTAAGCTTACTGTTAAGAATCCATCAATGTATTGAATTAAGAATCTTATTGATATTCACCACAAAAACTTTAAGTTAATTGAATAAAGTTTTAGTGTGAGGGTGATAAATTCTATAACACTTGATTTAATAAAACAGTTATCAAAATTTCATTTGTGTTGTTGACTCATGGAAAATTTATTCTATGATTGTTTAATTCCAATAGTATTTTGATTTGGTTCTTAAGGCATAACATTTGAAGTGTGGAAGTGTGAATAGATCAGTTGAGATAAAAAGAGGTGGATATTAAGAAGAAGTCATGAATCGAAACTACTCCTCACTTAAGGATGAGAAAATACTTAAATATAGGGAAGTTGATAAGTGATAATTTGGTCATATTTTTAGTTCTATATATAATGCATTTTGTTTGTTTATTAGAGTATTTTATTGATTTTAGTACTCGAATTGTTCATATTTTGTTTCTAGGTCTAACTAACTTGGAGCAAAAAAGAATGAATTCGAACAAGTTTGAAGCAATTTGGAGTTGTTTTAATTGAGTTATGGATGTACATAGCCATGTAGGAGAGTTTGGAGTAGTGTTAACGATTTCTTGTGGTATATTCCTGTGTTAAATTGTGAGAAGGCCATATAGATTGAGATTTAATCATGTGTTCATTGTTTTGCTTGAATTGATATTGTTGGCATATTATTTCATGTATGATTTTCATACAATTGAGATTGGGAAATACAATGTATGAATAGATCTAGCACAATGAAAAGAGCTACATGCAAACCTAGCGATTGATTGACAAAAATCCTCTTAATTGAGGGGTTAAACAAAAAAAAATGAAATTCATAAATTGAATAATACAATTTTAAGGGATGTTTTAATTAATTAACCTAGATTAGGTTTCATTAGTTTTCAAAAAGATATTCACATGATTTAAAAATTTTCACGGTCTAGTGAATTTTATAATAAATTAGTTAATGAAATCTTGATTTCGTGAAAATCCTAAATGGCATTCAAAGTTGGGTACAACAATTTCATTGGTTGATTTTTCATTCTTTGGATACCTTAGTTTCCTTGATTGTGTTGATTTATTTTTATTTTAAATATGAAATATCACATTCACCTTAATTTTTGGTTAAATAATAAAAAAAAGAGTCATTATTAGTACTCATAGTCTTTATGAGATCGACATTTAAAACTCCAAGCCCTATACTATAAAAAGATAGGTGCACTTGCCTTGGTTAATAAATAGATTAAAAGATTGAAGTTATGTATACAACGCACGATAGTCTACCACTTTTCCTTCATTTCTAACTAAATTGGGTGAGAAGCTCATCAAGAATTTTTCTAATCTAGTACTACCACTAGTTCTTATATTGCCGAGGTAACTTTGGAAAATGTATATCTCCTTAATTATGAAGGGGAACTTAGTTTGGTTCCTCCAATACTAAGCAATGGAACTCTCTTGATAAAATGAATTTAGAGACTACTCTTTAGCAACGAATCTTTGTAGGTCAGGTAGATCGAGTCCCATTATTTGAATCAAAGTACTTTTTGGTCTTGTGATTCAAAAAATGATATTTCATTAACTATGCAATATTTATTCAATTTAAGGAATCAAACAAAATGATGGTTCTAGACTAAGCCAAGAGATGGTTCTAGATCTAATTTTTGTTTTAACTGTTCATGTTCTTTAGGACCATTAATCAAGGATGATAATTTATTCCACCTAACGATAATCATTACAGCTGAAGTAAATGTTAAAAAGGTCATCTTAGAGACTAAATTAAATCTCAATCAATAGCCTCAAGACATCTCATTGGCTTCATCTCTAGGATACTCAGGTACCTCCAATCAAGTGATATTATCTAATGAGTAAACTACCTTTTTGATAATACTCCTCTTTTAAAGATACATCTAGGAATAAATCTCATAAATTTCTACGTTGTAAACTAGTTTGTTTTCCTCAAGCTACAACTAAAATTTTGCATTCTCTTTGGTTGACCATTAATGGTAATTAAACTCTCTACCAGTATTAGAGTTTTGGGCACTCAACTTATGACAGCTAAATCCATAACCTCTGAATCACTTAATCATCTATTTTTTTTCAATGTAAATATTCTAATTTCTTATAGAAGAATGTTCTTATTCAATTCCTGATTTCTTATCCCTCTACATCTTCTCTAGAAGTTGAAGTCTAGATAGTGTAAAGGAAGTGGAATACTCAACAAGAGTATACTAAATTCAAGCTTTTCTTTGGAAAACTAGTTTTTGAGATTTGGAGAGAAAGATAATATAATTTATTTCAAGGAAAAAGGTGAAGAAGGAAACTAGTTCTTAAGGAGTTTTTGTATTAGATGAGAGAGCATACTTTGATACTCAATCAAGAATTTTGGAAAGGAGTCATTAACTTCAGTTTGAGCTAGTAAAATATCCTTAATTATGACTCTTAACTTTGGCATTAATCAATCTAGTTTTTTACAAAGTTGCTAAGTCTAGTTTCAAACTTGGTATAGGTTACTAGCTTCAGAGCTATTTCCCTTGTAATCTCTTGTAGTCAATTCATTATCAATCTATTTATTTACTTTCTCAAAAAAAAAAAAGGAAAAAAAGCTAGCTAGAAGTTCTAAAAAGATATATATCTGAATATAAGGGAGTAGCTTTGAAGAGTTTAAAATGTAAACTTATTAAAATAAGTGATATTAGGTGAGAGATGCTTTAAAGATTCATATTGCATAGACTTAGCCCTTTATTTTATATAAAATTCCTACATCATGTCATGTATTAGTTTCAATATAATCATATTTGTAATTGGATTTAGTTTCAATTTTACCACGTCAACTAATGTTGGAAAATATATGTTATTAGTATTCAAATATATAATTATAAATTTCTGTTAATGATATGCAAACCTCTTTATTGATAAATGACTTTAGGATAGACGTATATCTATTATTAATAAACAAAGTGAAGAAGTCCTTTGGTTATTGAAAATTAAAAAAGTAAAAACTTGATGTAGTATATATAAGTTATTGTACAACTTTTTTGTTTTGAATTCCATATAGTACTCCATAAATCAAAGACAAAATAAGAAATTTCCAGTTATGTTTAAACACTAATTATATTGTGTTATATTTATATTGAATGCAACTAATATAAGATAAAAACAAGGGTAAATTTAGATGCAAACTTATATACAGTCTAAATTTGGATTACAAGAACCTCATGTTAATAAATTTTGAAATTGAAGCTTAGACAATCTTCCATCAAAATTATTAATGATGAATGCTTATATGATATAATTTTCCCATAGTGTAATTCTATATGGTAATTAGATCTAATAAAAGATTGTATTAGCTCATCAAATGATGCTTTCTCTCTATTCTGAAGATAAGAAAGGTTTTCTCAATTAGTATAAAGAGACATAATCATTTTAATGAAGAAACTTGGACTTCTATTAAAGTTATTTGTTGTAAAAAATGATGTTACGAGAGAATGAATTTTAATAGAGACTCATTATTGATATTATTAAGGGAAGACTAATAAAAGGATACTTCAGTTCAAAATCTTGTTAATGAGATGTTCTTTTTATATTTCAAATTTAAATCATAGGAACCTTTCCTGCAATGGCCCACCATAGGGGTGTATGATCTGATTTTCTATGTAAAATTTGTAATTAAATTATGTTCGACGAACAATTTAGGGCATGATAAATATAAGTGAATATTTGTTGACTTTTACTTTTTAAATTACAGAGAAAATCTCAAATTAGTTATATAAGCACTATGAATATAAATTTGTTCTCTATATTGATTTTAATTTCTCTTTTTAATATAATTGATTACTTTGTTAGTCATATTTCTATTATTGTAAATTTTAATTTATTTTTATGATTGAAAAGGATTTTTATTACTAATCCTAAATATATTTTTCTATTCTAAATTTTATTTTCATATATTTGCAATACTTTATACATAGAGAATGACAAATGTTCTTGAAGTCATTAAAAAGATCCATATATGTATCTTTATTATATCTAGCAACAATGTTTAGAACTTAAGTTATTGTCACTCACTAATAATTGGTAGTAGTAATTAATAATTAATCATAGCAATCATTCCTAATAGAATAAGGAAAACTCCAATAGTGGAACCTTAGGAATTTTTTGAAATCAATATATAATTTGGAACGTAGAAATCTTAATCATCTTTTTCTTTTTTACAATTTAAATTAAGTATCTAAATTTTTTTTTACTTAATAGCTAATACATATACCTTATATTTATTGTGGAAATCAAGAAATTTAATGTATTGGGTTTATGAATTTTTTTATTCCACGTATCTGACATTTATTGTTATATACTTTTAATGATATTGAATAGATTATTCATTAATATATAAATAAAATCTAAAATTATAAATATTTGCATAAGCTTCAAGTTTAGAAATGTACTTATTTTGAAAAAACAATTCATTATACCTCAATTTTATAAAGGGTTAATCTCAAATTTTACTCACTTTTATAATTGTAATTTAAGATTGAGAAAGGATCTGGTACAACTTGCATCGGTACTCTCAGCAAGGTTACCTGGCATAAGCAAAGAGGGCACGTTCATCTGCAAATTCCTGCTCAATACCTCTACAAAGAGAATGACATCAGAGTTGATCTATATATCCAGTTCCTAATGGAGAATCAAAGTAGGAGTCATTATCCTATAGTCTCACGTCCGGGCATGCATGCATGATGATTTAAACCTTATGGAATTTGTTGATCTCAATTAAGGAGTCATCCGCATGAGATTGATGATCCTAGAAAGTCCACCGATTAATAGCCAAAAATGAATATCAGAAACTCAGGAGTATAGTCTAATGAATAAAAGTTTGCAATATGAAACATAGGAAAAACAATAACTAGGCAAACTTATCTTCACATAAATGTATACATCAACAATATAATCCTGTGTAGGCATGATTTTGTAGATTTCAGTACATTTTCAAGACTTGGGAGGATTTGGCTGCGTTAACCGTGCTAAGGATGCGTGGGTTTTGTTCTTATTGTTTACGGAGATGAAAGAAAATAAAGAAATTGATGATGACAAAGAAAAAGACATTCCATGCATGGGAAATATTAACATCACGCTAAATTTGAAAAAAGTTAAAAATTTAAGTATTTATTTGTCACTTTTTAAAAGTCAGACTATAATTATAAAATTGAGTAAAGTTTGAAAAACTTTAAATAACTCTTTTATAAATGTATTTATTGAAAATAGTAAAAATATACAAACAAATTAAGTTTTCATATTTTTGTAAATTCAATAATGTAAAATAATTTGTTAATATGTCTTGATTTTTTTTAAAATATTCATTCCGATTAGAAATAAATAAGAGTTCTTTTTTTGGCATCATTTGTTACTTGTTAATAGAATTAACCAAAGTTTTAAAAACCAAACCGGACAGTTCGGTTAGACCGAAAAAAGTTTGAATCGGTCAGTGGTCCAATTCGGTTTTACCAAATAACTCTCTGTATAAAAACCAGTCGGTTTAATTTTTTTTGGTCAGACCGGACGGTCTAGTCTGGTTCGATTCTCCTATACATAAATAAATTTATTTAAAAAATAAAAAATACAATAAAAATCTATTCTCCGCTGTCTCCTCTTCCTTCCTCTTTTAATCCTAATACAACCTAAATATCTATATGAGTGCCGCACAAAAAATCAATTGAAAGGTAAGCCAACTATTTTGCGCAAGTTATTTACTATGTTGTAAACTCTTTAAGGAAGAAGATTCCAGTGATAATCCCGGAACATACACTCATTTTTTTAAATACTTTTTAGGTTAAATCATAATGGAGAATATAGAACCATTATCTACTCGTGGTAAGTCCGATCCAACGTGGAATTATTTTTTTCTTCTCAAGCATCTGATGTGAACATCCAATATAACTGTATGTTTTGTGGCAGAATATTTAAAGAGGGAGGAATTTTTAGAATGAAAGAACATCTTGCTAGTATTAAGGGTAATATTGTTTCTTGCAAAAAAGTATCACTTGAAATACGTGATATGATTAGAAAATATTTGCAGCAATAAGTGAAAAAGAATAAGGAAAATAAAGAGGCTCATGATATATTTTTTGGAGATGATGAAACACTACAAGTATTAGACAAAGGAAAAAAGGAAAACTACTATTGACATAGATCATCATTTTTCTCCAAGAATTATTCCTGGTTCTCAACCTAGTCTAAAAAGTTTTACGGTTGATAAGGATGTTGCTTTACGATGTAAAAGAGCATGGGCTAGATAGTTCTATCATTCATGTATTCCTTTAAATGCTTTAAGTTCACCGTATTTTTAATAAGCAATTGATGCTACAACAGCAATAGGTCCAGGATTTAAGGTACTATCTTATTATGAGTTGCGTGTGCCTTTACTTCAATATTTAAAAAGGGAATGTCATTTAGTTGTGGATACATATAAATCTAGTTGAGAATTAACATGATGTACTATTATGACAGATGGGTGGACTAATCAAAGACAAAGAACCTTGATAGATTTCTTGGTTTATTGTAATATTGGAACAACTTTTATCAAGCCTGTTGATGCTTCTGACATGGTAAAAAGTGCTAATGCTTTATCTGAATTATTCTCTGAAATTGTCGAGTGGATTGGACCAAAGAATGTTATGCATTTTGTTACAGATAATGCAGCTAATTATGTATCAGTTGGGTACTTATTACAATCAAAGTATGGGCATATTTATTGGTCTCCATGTGCTGCTCATTATATAAATTTTATTTTGAAAGATATTGGTGGTATGGGTCATATTTCTAGTCTTACTTCACGCGCATCTAAGTTCACAATTTTTGTGTCTAATCATGTGACATTTTTGTCTTAGTTAAGAAAACAAGAAGATTGGGTTGAGATCGTTTGTCCCGTTACTACCAGGTTTGCAACTACATTTATTACTTTGAAAAGTGCTTATGAACATAAGCAACTACTTCAAAATTTAGTGACAAGTAAATACTTTTCAAGTCATAAATTATCAAAGAGTGGAAAAGGAAAAGAAGTTTGTACTATTATTCTAGATAATAAATTTTGGGATGCTTGCTTGATCATTGTGAAAACTGTAGCTCCGCTTATAAGGCTGATGAGGATTATTGATTCAGATGAGAAGCCATATATATATATATATATATATGATGGTATGTATAGAGCTCATAAAACAATTATAAATATTTTAAAGAGAAGGAGAAATTGTACAAGTCTTATATAGATATTATTGATCGACGATGGGATAAGCATCTTGCTCAAATGATCCACTTAGCAGCTTATTTTCTCAATCTTTATTGTTTATGGGCGGTTTGTTTGATATGATTGAATGCAAAGGTATTTTCTCTATTGAAAAATAATCACAAGCGATAAATAAAATAAAATTGTATCATGAAGGTTTAGAGAGTTTGCTAGATCATCAGCAAAGAGAGAACTTATGTTGACAAAAATGTAACTAAGTAAGTTTTATACTTTTAATTCATTATTTACTTATTAATAGTATATATTTTTTATCATAACTATTAATTTAAAATACAGATGAGTGATGGAGATTATTTAGTGACAGTACTCCAACATTAAGAAAACTTGCTATTAAGTTATTCGGTCAAACAACATCTGCATCAGGTTATGAACGAACTTGGAGTGTGTTTGAACGTATTCATACAAAGAAACGAAATCGTTTGGAATATCAAAGACTTAATGACCTTGTTTACGTTACTTATAATCTGAGAATGAAGAACATATATTTTACTATTTTATAGTTTTTTTTTATTTCAATAATTTTATTTTTATTATTGATTTTATAATTTTTCTATTATGTATTCAGATCAATTAGTAAGAAGAGAACATATGATTCATTTGATATTGATTGTATTTAACATACTGATTTTTGGATCGAAAAAGAAGAACCATCGCCTGATTTTGATTATAATGAACTTGAAAAGATGATTTATGAAGAAAATGTATTTATCACAATGAATGAATTAAGAACATCTATTGATGGTTAGTTCATATCTTATTTTGATCATATTTAAGTTAAAATTATATTATATTATAAGTTTACAATTGAGAATAATTTTATACATTACTAATTTGTAATTTATTTTAATGTAGTAGAAGAAGTTGATGCAAATATTTTAGATGATAGCGTAGTTTACAAATCTTTAAATAGCGTTGGAGAATTTGGAGTTTTTGACGATGATGAGACACAACCTTCTACAAAAATACAATTTTGATTTATATTGTTATTTTAATATTTATATTAGAATCATATTTATTTATTATTAATTCATTATATAATAATAGATATTGATGTATTTTATTTCAATAAAATACTTTATTTTTTTTATTTTTATAAGTTTTACTTCTTATTTATTATATATCGATTTTATAGAGGTTCATTACCGTCTGAACCTCTAAACTTTAAATATTTTCTTCGACTGGTTCGATGTCCGGTCTTGTTTTTAAAACATTGGTTTATTACATTATAAAACATATTAATATTGGAAAAATCTTACATACATATTATTACGACAATTAAATTGTGGCTCAGAGGTACTAATGCATCGCTATTTTTGCTACTCTAATGCATCGCTATTACCTCAATGTCAAGCAAATCCTCAGCAATCGGCGGTTGTTACGTTGGCCAATGCGCCTAACCACGCCAAAAAGGAATAAATTGAAGAAGGCACCGCTTTGCTTTTCTATTCATAGCTTTTCAGTTAGACGTTGGAAATGGCCTGAAAATCGGTGGCCACAGGTGACAGTTTGTGGAGGAAAACTAAAGTCATCGCATGCTATAAATGTGCTTCGTTGATCGTTGGTTGTGGTTGAGGAACACTTCTTGCTGTTCCTTTCGGCCAGAATGTCAACTCTTGAGGATAAGCATATGTCCTTGTTTTAGTTACTACACATCTCCCAAAAAAAAAAAAAAATCGGATTGTTTTCACTTTTATTATTGTTTTATTTATTTTATTTTTTAAATTTAGTAAAAAATCGTTATTTGAGATTTTAATTTTAGTTTTTCCGAATTTTTATAACTTATAAAATTATAGAAATTAGTTTTATTTTTTTTATTTTTATCATAACTATCAATTAAATATTTATTATTTAGGTATTCATTATTAATTACTAATAAAAACTGTAAATAATTTAATATATTTTAATTTTAACATCAATTTAAATTTAAAATTTAAAAACAAATAATTTTAATTTAATAATTACTTAATAAGAGAACGAGTCTATTGAATTAATGGTTTTCTTTGAAATATAAAATTAGAAAAAAACCGTATGTAATGAAATTAGAAATGAGAACAGGTGGAGGCCTCTGAAATGGCAAGAACACCATACAACATCTTTTCTGATATCATCGCCAACTTTTCTAACAGACCCACTCCTGATATTTAATGTCATAAGACTTAGAAGTTTAAATATTTAATGTCATAAGAATTAGAAGTTTAAGAGAGAGAAGGATATAATGGTATGGTTGAGAAGCAGGTCTACAAAATTTGACAATAAATCTTGCTTAGCAATATTCAGAGACCTAGGGGAGCCTCGTGGAAATAACTGTGTGGTTTAAAAACAACATCCCTAAAGCTTCCTTTGTCTTTTGATTGGCAATTAGAAACAAAGACTAAACTCTAGAGTCACTACAAGAATGTTTGGATTTACCGACGGACAAAACCGAAGCTAAATCCAGGTATTCCGTCGGTATTAATATTTACCGACAGAATTTAATGGACGTCAAAATCGTCGTTAATGCGGGCGTACATAACTTTAACTACGGAATATCAAATGCTTTTCTGTCGGTAAAAACTACCGACAGAATTATCGAAACCGTCGTATATCGGTGTAAATATACCAACGAATTAACAAAAGCGGTCAGTAAATAAAACGGATAACTTATTGATGACATACAATGTTCCATCGGTACTATGCAAATAAGCTTCCCGACGGTGTCCTTATTCCTTCGCTAATATGTGAAAATGTTCTCAGACGGTTTTCTCTAATCCGTTGGTAATTGGAAATTATAATATTTTTTTAAATCCCGACATTAAAATTGTTTAATGATCTTATAAAAAATGCATAATTTCAACAGTTGTGAATTATTTGTGCATATTAATTTAATTTGTGTATATATTAAATTTGTTGAAACAGAAGTTAATTGGTAATATAAAGTTCAAAATTTGTTAAGTGATAATAAAAATATTCAAGGTTACATAACATATCTTTGTAATTCAAAGCAAATGACTACAACAATCCTAATGTCTTGGTGATGGAGGGTGCTCAGAGATGTTACCCCTCCTTTTAGCTGCTTCAGCTTGTGTCTCAGTTGAGCTATCTGCTCCATTTGCTCTTGCATGTGAGCCATTTGGTCCATCTTCTCTTACATGTGAGTCATCTTCTCCATCACCATATCCAATGTGGCCCGAAGCTTAGTTACTTCCGATGATTGTGCTTGTCTGGTAGACTTCGCTGTACTGGACATGAAGGATTGCGAATAATAAGTATTCGCAAATGAACCTAGCTCGAATATCCGTCCACGACGGTCCCTACCATCGACAACATCAAAATACATCTGAGTCTCATCAACAGGTTGTTCCTTTTGAGATTGCTACTGAATGGTTTGTTGTATTTGGTCCTATTAGAAACTAATGTTTACGTTAGTAAGAGATTATTCATAATCGTAAAAATAAATGATTATAAAAGAAATAATAATAAGGCATTAAGTTCACATACATTAGTTCTCTATATCGGCTATTGACGAATGTCACACCGTCATGCTTTTTGGTGTGAGTAGGGAAAAACAGCTAAGTAGGTGTAGGAAGAAGACCCAAAAATTTTTCTTGCATATTGAACCTAAATGTTTAGATGCGAACTATATTTAATAAAAATTTTGGCAAAGTTTCCCCTAATTTTATGACATGCTCCCTGTTGAACAAATAAAAAACTCAACACAGCCATATATGACACTAGGCATTTATACCAATACCATTATCTATAATACAACAAAGTAAAACATGTACAAAATAAGTATGAGGTTTAGATACTTATAAGTCTCTGTGCATGCTTATGTTGGGTTATCGATCCTCCCGTATGTACGGGAAGACTCTCTCCTCCCGAGCCTCCATGTTTGTTGGTGGAGTTATGCCTGAGATTGTCATTGCCACAGGGCTTCTCTAATACTCCTGCCATCGACTCCATATTTGCTCCGAAATAAAATATGGTCCTACACCAACCTTACGTATCGCATCAATGAAGCCGCGAAAACGTGTACCAGCTCGCCTCTCCCATAGTTTATATATGCTGGCATCGATACCAGAATCTTAGAAATTTTCTTTTTGAAATAAGAAGAAAAAATTTAAAGTAATATCATGTCATAATATTTATGTAATTAGTGTATATAAAGCAATATAAAACAAAACTAAATGTTTATTGTACCTTAAACTCCTGAAAGTAAAATTCCTTTATTGTCTGAAAGATATTCTTTCAGACATAACCCTCAGGATCAATCCGTTCTTTAAATTTAGAAGTCATATTTTTGGAACACGGTCCAGATGGATGCAACCTAATATAAGAAGTAATTTGATAAAATGAAAAAACTGATAAACCTATAACTTAATTATAAAGAAGTAGTCATTAATGTGATTTCACTTATAGAGCGCCATCAATTGCTATGTACTTTCTTCTGTCTGGTCCTTGATCTCCAGGCCAGTGGACATCTCAGCCTTCCCATAAAGTAGTATTGGACGATATATGAGTTAGGGATGGGGATATTGATAGTAGTATATCTTATAGTAGGTGATCCCTAATCTACAGCTGTAGGTTCAGGAGGGGGAGGAGGTGAGCTAGTGGGAGCTGCAGAATGTGATGATCCACCTATATAGTAAGTGCCACCGATCAAGCCTCTAAATCTGGGCCGCATAACATCACGCTGTCTCTTTGGTCCTATACGACGAACCTGAAAATCATTGTTTATTGAATTTTCTACTCATATAATAATTTAAATTCAATATTTAATACAATATATGGAAAAGGGAATAAGGCGATTTGTTTAATGTTATATCCAAGTATAAATGACAAAAATGGCAGTTAACAATTATAGAACAAAAACAATAACAACCCTCATTCAATAGGGCATAGGACAAATTCTTACAGATACAACAATATATCAACGTTTAGTTGCTTACGTACTATATTGCAATGATAAATTAAAATGATATAATTATTTTGTTTGATTCCATATGACATGGGATTTGATAAAGGTAAATGAGTCCCCGATGTCTAGATTCCCAAGAAGTGTCCTGGCCTGTTCAAACGCACCAATTGAAACAGTGATATCTTTGCCCTCAGGTGTACACATTTGAACACCTTCTTGCAACAGTGTTTCTACTATAGCTAAACTTGTTAAGGATACACTGAATTCGTCGTTGGTCTTAGTATGAAAGACTAACTCTCCAGATAAACTACTAGTAGGAACTGATTTACTTAAAACACAATCAGTATATAACTT
Organism: Erythroxylum carthagenense; assembly: GCA_026413575.1. Classification (NCBI taxonomy): domain Eukaryota; kingdom Viridiplantae; phylum Streptophyta; class Magnoliopsida; order Malpighiales; family Erythroxylaceae; genus Erythroxylum; species Erythroxylum carthagenense. The sequence goes on along the minus strand of JANZLD010000001.1, from coordinate 36,773,963 downwards.
TCATAATGTCATATTAGAAAACGGTTAAACGAACCAATAATGGTTATTAATGCATACGTGAATGTCCAGATGTATGCATACATGTCATCTTCGAGATTTAAGGAAGCTTAAAACATTTAGTATAGATCATCAAATGTGAATATATATAATCATTTCATCAAAGGAAATGAGATGTACATAATAAGGAAAGAGACATTATCCAGATCATACTAAACACCTTGAAGTAGAAGATCGGCCATAGAAGGAAAATGATCCTTAGTGTATGAAGTGATGATTTTTCCTGTATACTTTATTCCTTTGGTTGGAACAATTTTGCCACATTCATCCCAACGGAAGGAATTACTACCATCCAGAACCAGTTGCCATGTTGACATTCCTTGAATAAGATTTGTAATGAAATTCTTTACATAATATAATGAAAAGGAAATAATTTATCACATTCATTAAAAAATTCAATTATAAACACAATTTAATCACTATTATAACTTAATTGTAAATTACAATTGTCTTCTTCTTCGGATGAATAAAAATCAAACTCGGGCTCCTCTTCAGATCTCTGACCCTCGTCATCCTCTCTAGATGAGATATCAACAAATTCGTTCGATGGATCGTTTAAAGGTTCATTATCGTTATATGTCACAGATGCATTTATAAATGTGACGTCTTCCTGAAACGCTTTAGTGTCAACTCTCTGCTCTCCTTTTTGATGTGATTGGAAGACACCTCTAGGTTTAACTGTGTAAATTGCCAACCAATCTATCTTATCTCGTCGTAAGCTTAGAAAAGAGACATAACATAGCTGTTTCGCTTATATTGCCAAAATAAAAGGTTCAAACTGTCTTAATCTTCTCCTGATGTTGACTTCAACTAGATTATATCGGCTATGCACTTTGGTTCTAACATTTGAAGTTGGGTTATACCAGTCATATTTAAATATCACATATCACTTAATTGGCAAAGCAGGGTACTCAACTTTAAGTATTTCAATTATTTTACTATAGTAATCCATCAATTTTTCGTATATGGCAACTCCACTTTTATTATTGCCATGCTTTACCCATGATATCCTGTATGGTATTTTTATCCATTCACGAAAAATATTAGATATGATTTAACAGTTCGCAAAGGTCCCTTTGAAAGATCACTAATAAACTTGTTCTCTATTAGATTTTCTACAGCCTACATAAAAGAAATTATCATACCATTAATGTATAATGTCATAGGAATACTTAAATATGGCATTGAACTATTAGAATAGTTGTAAGTAACAACTTACATATCTCTCGAACCATCGAGGAAAGTGTTTTCCAACTTCTTTATTTATATCATCCTGTGTGTTGTCCAGCATTATGTCGCGTAACAATGCCTCGTGCAATCTAAATACATTATTATGTATTTCAGTAATGAATAGTACAGAAATATAAAGGAAGAAACCGTAATGTTCAACTTACTGCACGAAAGGTTGAACCTCCTAATAGTTCAATAAAATGTAACCATGTGCAACCTCAATTTCTTCCTCTGTTAACATTCTTCTTATTGGACGTCCGTATGTTCGTCTATATGTACTAGCTTCCTCCACTAAATAAGCATTACATATCGATCCTTCAACTCTGACCTTGTTTTTCACATTTTTTTAAGTGATGCAAATACCTATATTGGACGAAATGGTTATTAAATTTTTGTAGTAAAAACATAATAATATGGTTATGGCAATAATGTTTCTTCACTTACCTCTCAAATGGATACATCCATCGATATTGAACTAGTCTGGCTAGTTTTGCCTCGTGTGTTAAATGCACAGGTAATTTTAAAGTGTTAAAGATAACAGAAATTGAGCCAATTTTGGATTATTGTACAAGAGTGAAGGAAAAAATAAATCAATTAAACAGATATAAAGACAACATAAAAGATGTTCATGTATTGAAAAAATCTTTGTTCTTTAACTCCCACATTTGATTATGTAGTATGTCATTAAAGAGTTAAAAAATCTAGAATCAATGAAAATTAAAAAAACTAAAGGGTTCTTTACAAGATCGTGAAGAAAAGATCATGAGAAGATCAGAAGAGTCATTAGAGCAAGTTCTCAAACTTAAGACTACTTTAAAGAATGATTAAGGAAGAAAGAATCAACTTATAGGTTATGGACAAGGAAGATGACCTTATTGTGGCCTATTTGGAAAAAAAGAGCCAATAAAGACTTCACAATTAATAAAGAGAGAAACCAAAAATCATAAAGAATACATGGAAGAATAAGACAAAAAGGACAAGACTATTATTAAAATATAAAAAAGGAGATATGTCTTAATTGTCATAAATTGACCATTTTTAATGATAACATTGTATTGCCACTAGTAGTATTGAAGAAAAGGCTAATCTTATTGATGATAATCAAGAAGTTAAAGAGTCAACTTTTTTGTTAACAAGAAGGTAAGAGGAAAATGATGTTGATAATATATGGTGATTAGATTATGGTGCAAGTGATCACATATATGAATACAAAGCCAAATTTGTAGTGTTTTATGAGATGGTGAGAGACAATGATTCTTTATATACTTATCAAAGATAAAAATTGAAAGCAAAGGTATAATTCTAATCAATTCCAAGGATGATACTCACAAGTTGATCACTAAATGTACCTAAGCTAAAAAAATATATTTTAAGTTAAGGCCTACTCCTTAAAAAAGGGTATGATAATTTTATAAAAAGGATTTGCTCTTATCATGTTACCCAATGTTGATGGATGATCCAGTCCAAAATGCCTTTCTAATTAGTGGTTGGATAAGAGAAATGGAATAGGGATTGGGATTTTCAACATTGGAAGAGTACCTGTTCAGTTAATTCCTAAAAATTTAAATATACTTAGCAATTTACATCAATATTATGCTCAAATAATTTATCTTTAGTTCCTAATTTTTATCGAAAGTTTTTGTAGTGCCCCCTTACCGTAGGGTACGCACCGGGTTGCCCGTAGGTCATTCCGATACATATCCTACGATGAGGGTGCACTACGAACGATTTATAAAACCTCATGGCATCAATATAAATTAAACCGCAATAATGAAGTTACTAAATTTTAAAACCAACAAATACTTCTCATTCATTTCATAAAACCATAAGTACATGATTCAGTCATAATTACATCCTGTACAAATCCAAAAGAGACTACAATACTCCTAGCTACGTCATCCCTAAAAGATCCCCAGCTGACCAACCTGTGAGCCATGCGTCTCTCGCCATCACTCACTCAGTAGGGAAAGTCTCGAAAATCGGAGCTACGAGTCTACAACCGCTGTCCTGAAAAATAATTGCAATGTTAGGTGAGTTTGCGAACTCAGCGAGAAACCATCATCGATGGTTTACCCAACACATGCAAACGCAAGTAATTCACATTTTGTCATATAAAACACATCTATCAAATCACATACATTCACTTTCATAATTATGAGGCG
>JANZLD010000001.1:36743844-36756837 GCA_026413575.1 Erythroxylum carthagenense | reverse complement strand
GACAATACTGGATAATGGGGTACTGGGTGGGTCCTCCATAGGGGGTTAAAATCCACCGGTGCCTGGGTTCGCCGAGATCCTGTGGCTCGGCCCAGACGTCGCGGACCCAACACTTATATTCAAATATAACACCTTTCATAGCATCAACAAACTATTATTATATAACATTAGTGAAATTCACCTAACAATTTGAATTACACTTTTTATGAGGTAACAAAAGATTAAATTAACTAAAAACTAAAGTAAGCTAACAAAACATGATGACTAAACAAATAAAAGATAACAATGAAATTGAAGTTAATCAATGATGGAAACTTAGGGATTATTCTATCCTGATTTTGTCTTCCCTTCACATTATGAATTCAACTACATTTGATCTTAGATATCCAGAGGTTTTGATTACCCTCTCTTAAGATCTAATCAAGTAATACCGGTTGAAATAGATAAAACTTGAGTTGCAATATCTAGATTTCTCACAAATTCTCTTCACTAATTAATTAGATTTAAAGCATTCCTAAGGATAATTAACTAACAATTAAGATTTCTCTTCAATTACTTATTTACCTGATATTTGTAAGACTATTAAGGTACCAATTCTCATTGAAAAACTTAACACAAATATCTTGATTCAATCTATTTATTTAAATTAAATACAAGCATAATAAATATCACAAAGAAGTAATGTATTAAATTCAACAAGGTAAAAGTTATACTAAACAATTCAAGAATAAAACCCTAATGTAGATTTTGCAATCCATAATTATATTCAAAACATAACTATTCAGATTTGGCATACAAGGCAATGAAATAGAAGGAAAGCAGAAAATGACATAAGTTTAAAGCATTGCTCTGAAAGATTTAGACAGATGGAGTTGTTCTTAATGTTTCCATTTTTTAATTTGTTTTTGTGATGTGCCCTTTTTTTTTATTTTTCTTCCCTTTTTGGGTGCCTATGATGACTCTAAAATCTACCTCCCTCTTCACATGGTTACAAAAGCTTATATGGGCATATACATAGCTGTGTATGTCAACATACACGGGCATGTAACTTTATATAGATATAAACAACATCTTCAAAGTTACACACATTTACAATGACTTACATAATCCTTCTCCTTTCGGTAAATGAAGGCAATTGTCATCTAAAACCACAATTAAGTAAAATAAGTACCAAAATATCTTTGAAATATGTAATTAAGATCAAAGTCTTGCCTAAACAAAAATTAATTAAACAAAATACATAAAAACACTAATAAGCATATAAATCTAATTCCTAAACATATGATTATCAACCAAGAAAATACTAAAAGCCTACTCGAAGAAAATACTAGAAGCCTACTCTAACACCTAGAAAAAAATATTAAGTTTTACACCTATCAAACATCCCCACACATAAATCTTTGATTGCTTCCAAGCAAAACTAAAACCACAAAACTAAGAAAACATAAAAACACACAATCATGCAACAACGCAATAATGGTTCAATGGCATCAAATGTTATGAAATTAACTTGGCCATAAACTTCAATCACTTCAAAACTTCCAATACTTTAACATATTACATTTATGTTCAAATGATTTCATTTAAATATACATATGAAACAAAATATCAACACCTATTCACACATCCATGACACTTGTAAATCTACCCTCATTATTATATAACAATTAAAGAGGTAGGCATCACCAAATACTCATTCATGAAATTTATTTTGGGATTCAACAAAAAGATCCACAGGTTTAATTTTATTGTCAATATCATATTATCAAGCTTATTTAGAATGTCATTTTAGCCTTTTGACTAAATTCCCCTAGTTACTCAACTATATCATAACTCAAATATGGTTGCTATTACATTCTTAACCCATTTTTTTTAACAGGTTAGTAAAATAGGAAATGTATTTATCACATTTATATAACACACTTTGATGTTTTTGGTGTTATTTTTTAAAAACATTTTTTAACATTTTACCTACATCACTTCTTATTAATCATTCCTATGAAAGGATACTAATAATGTCTGCCAGTTTAAATTAAATTAATTATAATTTTATCTAAACAATTTTCATAAATTGATATGATAAGTATAATGTTCTAATCAACACGTATGTTCATCTCAAAAACACTTTAAACAAAAACCTCGTAAGCTATTATTTCTTCACAAATTAAATAATCATATTTATAGATAAGCTAATTCCTTGCAATTTCATGCCATTGAAACATTCACACAAGGAACACATATGCAACAAAATGTTTACACAATGTTAACCTAATAAAAAACTAACACAATGTAAATGCACTTTCACACAAAAATGATATGTAAGTGCATATATATCTACACACTTGAATAAAACATTATCCTCATTGTGGAAAACAAGACACAAACATAAGCAACTATAAATAGTAAACAATGAAACTTAAAAGAAATAAAAAGGAAAGGAAAGAGTATTTATGAAGATTGTGTAGGTGATAGAGTCAGAGAAGGAACTTAGACACACTTTATGATATGAACATCCATCATTCAACTCACTATAAAATAAATATAAAACATAAATTAATGAAGCACTATAAAATGAAATTACAAAAAAATCTCACTAAAGCATAACACGCTAATTTTAAGGTAACTAGCTTGACCATTTTAGTGCCATTACTTTCCAATTAACTACTCTTTTGAATGTAAAGGTCTTATGCATAATCATATTAGGACTTATGCTTCTTATATCCAAAATGTTCCACCTTACAGCTTTCATTCCCTTTCCAATTGTTTCCACTACTCTCTTTTCTTGTTTTCCATCAATTTTAACTCTAAATGGGGTGATTTCTCAATAGAGGGTATCATGGGTGCTTCCATTCTCACTAAGATCTCCTCCTTTAATTTAACACCCAACTTCTCCTTTCCTGGTTCTCCTTCGTCCTCTACTTTCTTAATACTCATTTCTTTTTTGTAGCTCTCCTTTTTCTCTTTTATGCATTTATCAACTACATCAATTTTTATGAATGCATTCTCCTCTACAGGATTCTTTAATGTTTTGCTCATACTAAACTCCACCTTCTCATCACTAATGTTAGGAACTAATGTTCTATTATGCACATCATCAATGCTCTTCTGGTGTTCTTAAATGGCCTTTGAAGCATCAACAAAAAGTTTCAACCTTCCTGAAAATCTAAAACAATAGAGTCTACTAAAAAGATAAACTTGTCCACTTTGACTAATACGTCCTCTACCACTCTAAATGGGTTTTTGATTAATTGGTCCTCCAACTATATAAGCACAGATGTTGGCTTCATGTCTTCCATTCCCAAATTCTTAAAAATGGATAAAGCATTACAATAATGCTAGCCTCTAAGTAAACATTTGAAAATTTCAAGATTACCAACTACACAAGGAAAAATGAAACTCTCTGGATCTTTCAAATTTGAGAGCATGTGGCTTGTAATTATAGAGTAAAACTCTCCATCAATGACATTGTTTGGTTGTCTTTCAAATATGCTTGTTGGTTAAGATGCCTTTGAGGAATTTGGTATACTTGGGAAAGTTCTCTAAATCCTCCACAACAGATAAGTTGATGTGTAACTTCTTCAACTTTTCTAAGAATTTGGAAAATTGTGCAACCAATTGGGTCTTCATTAACCTTTGCGGGAATGGGATTTTGGAATATATGATGGTGATGGCATAAAAGGTTTCTCTTCATTTTTATCCTCTTTTTTCATGTCTTCCTTCTATTTTGTGGGATTCTGCTTGCTTTTTGGATGGTTCTTCTAACTCTTTCCCACTCCTAAGTGCAATGGCTTTCAGTTGTTCCCATGGATTTAATTTCGTATTGCTTGGGAGACTCCCCACACTTCTTGTTAAAAATGCATTGACAAGTTTCCCAACTTTAACTTTTAATTTTTGAATGAAAGAGGAGTGATTCTTTACAGTTTGATTAAATTTGTCTTTCATCCTCTTCTAACTTTCATCTTGGCTATTGAACTTGGAGCTCAACACATCCATTAACTTATCTATATTTAATTCTAAGGATCCAAGCATACCCTACTTAAAACCTATTGGACCTTGTGCTCTCATGTTATTTCCTACATTTTTAGTCTAAAAAAATTTAGGTGGTTCTTTCATCAGGATTATATGTATTAGAGTATGGATTGTTACCACTCCTTAATTGAGCTCCCATGAAATTGACTTTTCTATCTATTAAAAAAGATTACCTATTATATGGAAGAAAAGGTTTACAAGTAGCTCAGTTGTTGAGTAAGGGCTAACATTTAAGCTTACATAGCTGTCGCAAAATCTATAGATATCACTCCCTTCTGCTATTTGAAAATTTGTTGCTTGCCTCTCTCCATTATCCACAAGAAACTATTATTCGCCATTTCTTCTAATAAGACATGTTCAACATCAAACGTCTTTCTCATTAAATAACCACCAATTGTTGCATCTATAGTCCCTCTTTTATGTGTATTAACTCCATTGTAAAAAGTTTGCAACAAGAATTCCTTTGTTAAGTTATGGCGTGGATAGCTCCTTTGTAATTCCTTAAATATCTCCTACGTGACTCTTTATAACTCTGCTAGAAATTTTTGATCTCCTTAATGATTCTTGTGGTCTTCTTCAATGAAAAATACTTAGCCAAAAAGGCTTATACCAATTTCTCCCAAATTGTGACATTCCCATAGTTAAAAGAGTTCAACCATACCTTATCTCGACCCATCAGTGTAAAAGGGAACAATCTCATATTTATATCATCCCCAGATAGTCCATTGAATCTAAACGTGTTACATATCTCTAAAAAGTTTTCCAAATGTGCATCGTGGTCTTCATTGGCCAATCTGTAAAACTACACATTAGTTTGTAGCATATTTGAATAGGTTAGGTTTATCTCAAAGTTTTTGACTATGATGTGGGTCTTGTTATGCCCTATTAATTCACATTAAAGCCTAGCTTTGTGAAATCCATAAGAGTACTTTGGTATCCTCCTTGATTTCCTTCTTTCTTTTTTGTTTTATCTATATCTTTTTAACACTTTGCTCTTTAGATTTCTCTTTCGTGTTTGGTGATCTTAGAAATTGTTGTATTTCATAATTTTCTTGAGCTCCTAGTGATTCTTGTGTTCTTACACCTACAATCACACAAGAAAAAAGTATAAAAAATCCTTAATCAAAAGAATTAAAATTAGATAAGATGCTAAAATCACAATTCCCAATAATAGTGCCAAAAACTTTTTTACTATTTTTATGCTATACTGCAAGTATACGAGTTGTATAATATGGTATAACTGATATCGTTCCCACGAGGATTAAATATGGTCACCTAACAATTTGAATTACACTTTGTCTAAGGTAACAAAAGATTGAATTAAATGAAAATCAAAGTAAACTAGCAAAACTTGATTATTGAACAAGTAAAAGATAACAATGAAATTGAAATTACTCAATGATGAAATTGATTATTCTATCCTTCTTTTGTCATCCCTTCACCTTGTGGATTCAAGAATATTTGATCCTATATATCTAAAGGATTTTATTACATTTATCATAATTTAATAAAGTAATCTTAATTAAAATATATAAAATTTGAGTTGCAATCTCTAAATTTCTTAAAACTACTCCTAACTACCTAATTAGATTTGAAACAATCTTGAGGATAATTAACTCACAATTAAGATCTCTCTTCAATTAGTTATTAACCTAATATTTGCACATCTATTAAAGTACTAATGCTTGCTGCAAAACCTAACACAAATATCTTAATTTAAATCAAGTTTGAGCATAAAAATATCACAAAGTAGTAATATATTAAATTTAATAAGGTAAAAGTCATATAAAACAATTTAAGAATAAAACCTTAATATTAATTTAGCAATCCATAATTATGTCCAGAACAAAACTATTCTGGTTTGGCATATAAGGCAATGAAATATAAGGAGAGAAGAGAATGAAATTAGTTTAAAGCCTTGATCTAGAAAATCTAAAATAGATGGACTTGATGTTGATATTTCTACTTTTTATATTTTTTTTATGACGTGCCCTTTTTGTGTTTTTCTTCCCCTTTTGGTGTCTATACTGAATGTGAAATATGCCTCCCTCTTTTATAACCTTCATAATATACTTTTATAGAAAAAAAGTAGGTTTTTTGAAATATACATGATCACTTACATGGTTGTGTTGTTGACCATACATCTTAAAATCCCCTTTAAATCATGACTCATATGGTTTTAGAAGGATACATGTGCACATATGGTTGTTTATGTCAACATACATAGGTGTGTATCTTCAGACGGGTATAAACAACATCTTTGAAGCTCCACTTGTTTGTATTGACTTACATTATCCCTATACAGAGCTATGTATCTCAAAAGTTACTTCACTTCTTCCATTTTATACTCTAATTTTGCCTAAAAAAATTTCCTTTTGGTCTACGAAGTCAATTATCACCTAGAAATATAATTGAAGCAAAATAAGTACCAAAAATTCCTTAAAACATGTAATTAAGATCAAACTTTTGTATTAGACGACAATTAATCAAACAAAATAAACAAAAAATTACAAATAATAAATTTTCAATCCTAAACACACAAGTATCAACTAAGAAAACACTAAAAAACTACTATAACATCTAAAAAGCATAATAAGTTTTACACCTATCAAGTATCATCTCCGGTGCTTCCGTCTTATCAATGGTATCAAGTGAGGCGTCCTAGAAATTATATGCCATTAACCAAAACTCAAAAGAGAAGACTTTAACAGTAGAGAGTTTTTGACAGGTTTGAAGGAAGCAATCCATCATCTTTCTGAAAGCTCATCGTAAGGAAGTTGCCTTCAACTAGACCTATTCATTCTGAGGAAAGTACTTCATACCTAAAGAATAGGAAAGAACATTTCAAAGCTACTAAGGTAGAACATAATAAAAAAGGAAAGATATAATCCTAAATTTTATTAGAAGTCTTCTCGATCTAAGAGCTAAGATGAAAGGCCTAGTGAATTATTCATGGTAGGAGAAATTCCTATCTAGTTGTCATGCATCATTTCTTCTATGAAGTTTATTACTTCTTTTAGGAAAACTTACAAGAAGAAAGTAAATCCTTTACTTAAAAAGAAAGGATACAAAATATCTTCAATGTCGGTCATAGGTCCAAGAATTCTAAAGAAAGTAGTTACGAAGAAATCAACTAATAACATGGCACAACATGTACAACCTTTGAACATTAAAGCTTATATTAATGGTTGACCAATGTCAAAAGTTTTGATTGATAATGGATCAGATATAAATATTATGCTGACCAAAATGATGGAAGTTTTAACAAAAATGATATAGATTTTAACCTAATGGAGGTATATATTGCTACGTTTACTGGTACTAAATTATCATTGTAAATGTGATAGTAATGGAAAGTCTTCATTGGTAGCTTTCTTTATTATGGAAACATATGAAAATTATCAAGTTTTTTTAGGGAGAGATTGGAGTCATTCTAATTTATGTATTACTTCTTATATTTGTTATCAATTTTCTTTTATGGAAAGGTGATGAGGTGGAAATTATTTAGGTAGATTCTCAGCCTTTCCATTCTAAAGTGGATGTAGTAGAGGCATAATTTTATGATGATCATGTAAAGTTAATTCAAATTCGAAAGTTTACTCATAGAGAGTGTTAAAAATACAACAGTGAAAAGAAGATAAGGTCAACGTCAAAAATGTAGTTGAAAATAATCTCCTTCATGCTAGGTCGATGAAGGTTCCAATTATAGAGAAACTTGATGAATAGACTTTCACAAAGAGAAGCTACAATAATATTGATCGTAGAAGTCAAATTTTCATTGAAACAAATTATGGAGAATTTCAAAGAGCAAGAAGAATGTGAGAATGCCATACTGGTTTTTGAGGAAGAATCATACAGATAAGGGTCAATTTGAAGATTTGGAATATGCTCCGTTAATAATTACTGACATAAAAATTGAAAATCAAAATCACTTGAGGAAATAAATTTAAGTAGTTTAGGAGAATCTTGGAATGTGTTTGTCAGTAAAAGTTTCGATCTAAAAATAAACATTGAATTTGTGGAACTTCTAAAGGAATAAAAAGATTAGTTTTTTTAGGATTATATTGAAATGTCAAGATTAAGTAGAAAGCTAGTAGAGCACAAGTTTCCTATAAAGCTTGAGTTTGGTCCTTACAACTAACCTCCTCAATGTTAGTCCAAAGAAGTCAAGATAAAAATCAAAGAAGAGATTGAAAAGTTATATTAGGCTAGCTTTATTAGATTGGCTAGAAATAATAAGTGGCTAGCTAATTTTGTAAAAGTAGCAAAGAAAAATGGCAAGCTAAGAGTATATGTTGACTTCAAGGATTTAAATGCTACTGCTCCTAAAGAAGTGTATATGTAGTCAATTGTTGATTCTTTAATTGACGCAACATCTACTCTTTATTTTCTTTTATGGAGTACTTTTTTTAGTTACATTCAAATTTTTAAACATGAGGATGATATCCTTAAAATGACCTTTAGATATGCTAAATCGGTAAGAAACTTTAAATGGATTGTGATGCTTGGCTTAAAGAATGCAAGAGCCACTTATTAGAGGGCTATAAGTGCTACTTTCACAATCTACTAGAGTGTACTTTATAAGTTTATATAAATGATATTATTGTTAAGTTTGAAAGGATTATAGACTATATCCAGAATTTAAAGAAATATTTCTAAAGGATGAGAACACATAAGTTGAAGTTAGATCTTTAAAATGTGTTTTTAAATTAAAAATAGGAAAATTTTTAGGTTTTTTAGTCTATTAAAGAGGGATTGAATTGGAAATAAAAAAAAGGAAAGGTGATTCCTAAAACGAAGCCACCTCAAAGCAAGATAGAACTTAAAAGGTTTTCAGGCTAAGTAAATTATGTTAAAGGTTTATTGCTAATTTATCGATTAAAACAAAAGATCTCTCGAATTTCTTAAAGTTGAAAATTTCTAACAAATTCCATTGGGAAGAAAGGCATCAAGTGGCATTTGATAAGATCAAAGAATACCTAACTATTCCTCTAGTTTTGATTCCACCTTGGAATGAATATCTTTGAAGTTATACATTTTTACTACAAAGGAATCTATTAGGTGCTTACTAGCCTAAAATAATAAGGTAGGTCACAAGTTGGTTATTTATTATTTAAATAGAATTATGACGCCAATAGAAAGGAAGTATATCCCTATTATGAAATTGTATTTTTCATTATATTTTGCCTTCTCAAAATTAAAATATTATTTGCTTCAAAATTGATTTTATATGGTTTGACAAATAGATTTAATGAAGTATATGCAAAATGAACCAATTATTTTAGGGACCATTAGAAAATGGCTTATCAAACTTATAGATTTTAACCTAGTTTGTTATCTTCAGAAGTCAATAAAAGGTAAAGCATTAGTCAACTTCTTAGTAAGTCACCAAATGATAGAAATTCAAAAGGATTTGGAGCATTTAGTGTTTACCTATGAAAGGAAGCCTTAGGAGTTAAAATTTGATGGTTTTAGCACAAAGAAGTTAGCTAGTGTTGGGATAGTTATTACTTCTCCAAATGGAATAAAAACTCTTCTTTGTCTCATGATAGACTTTTTATGTAATAATAATCAAGCTGATATAACGGACTAACAATTAGGCTAAAACACTATAGACGACCTCATAATGAGAGATTCTCAATTGGTATTAAAGAAGGTAGTAGGAGAATATATGTGTGTGATTTTAACTTTATTGCATTATTATAATAACATTGTTTAATTTTTGGAATTCTTTGATAAGGTTGAATTCCAACATATTCCTCGAGAAGAGAAATGGGAGGTGAATAAACTTTCTCAAATTGCCTTTAGGTTAAGGATGTCTAAGTAGCTCACTCATAAATGTTAGAGTATTCTAATTCAATAATGATAGAATTAAAGGAGCTAGATAAAGTTTGTCACCAAGCTTTGAATAATATGATTACATAAAAAGCAAAAATGACAAAGTTATACAATAAAAGAGTTCATAAACGGGAATTCCATGATGATGATTTAGTGTGGAAATTAATTTTGCCACCTAAAACAAAAGGAGTAAGGAAAGTGGTCTCTTAATTAGGAAGGGCCATTTAGAATTCATAAGGCTTTGAAAGTAATTTTTATTAGCTATCTAGCCTAGAAAATGAACCTCACAAATATTTTATTAATAAAAAATTTTAAAAACATATATGCCTACACTATGGGAGAGATCAAGTGTTGAAGAGAAAGAATAAAATTCTTCAAAAATTAGCAAAATTAAAATAATTGTTTAATTTTTAATTATTCTAAGGAAAGTAAAATTCAAAACCTAACAGACCAGCCTACGGTCAGTAAAATGTTCATAAAGTGTGTAGAGAATTCAAATTTGTTCCAAGTTAAAAGATTGAATCTTACCCTATTGTTTAATACAAGAGACTTGATCTTCTTTAGCTTGTTAGACCTTTTTGTTTTCAAAGGCCGACTTCTTCCTTTTGAAGCATTAGTGATTTTCAAACTCTTTAGTCATCTTCATGACTTTATTGAATTCCTGATTAAGTTGCTTATTGTCTTGTTTTAGAGTATTCTACTTCAACCTAATCAATTTGATAACTCTTTCATGTTTAGCATCATGATCCTCTAAGGTGTTAAATTTTTTCTTTAGCTCTTGAATCCATGCTAAGAGATTTTTAGCTTTGGCTTCCTTCGCTTTATAATCATCTTATTAGTTTTTTTCAAAAGACTTTGTAACATCCCGTCACTGATGGAAAGGTTATATTGGTAAATTGGGACATGCTAGATTATTGCATTGCATATTGTAATATGAGCATTCTTTTGACCTCTAATTTTAGAGGAATGAGTCATTTGGTACGTGTACACGTTGGTACATGCATTTATGACTTTCCCGGCATTTAATTGTGATTATGATGTGTTCTGTGAATTATGGACTAATGGGGTTTAAATGGTTGAATTGGAAACGTTTTAGAGTGATTGCCAGTTGATAGTGGCCTTAGGAAATATTTCTGACAAATTTGGGAGTAAATGTTTGGACCGGAAATTTTTCGAGTAGCGGACTGATAAATTGTGTAGTGCTTGTGTAGCTGTCCAATGGCTATGGAAAATTTAGATATATGATTTTATAAATTAATAGGTCGAACCACTGAAATTTGGAGATGAATTGGTCTGGAAATAAATTGTGAAAGGAGAAAGAGATTTAAAGGAATAATGAGGAAAAATGACATGTGGCATATGGCTATTGGTGGAGGCTTTATTGATTAAACACTTAAAGGTCTTAGGTTTTAAAATCGGACAAAGAGCTTCCTCCTCCATCCTAGGGCACATGATTTTCTTCTCCTCCGATCGGTTCTTCTTCTTCCTCCTTGTGTGATCCTTGTGTTCGATTCTTGCTTGCTTCTTCTCCCTTGGGCAAAGCCTAGCTTAAACCCTAAAGATGTTCAAGTTTGGTGTGGTTTTAGGAGAGATCCGTAGATGTTGAAGGGGCTGGAGGATATTCGGGGATTTGAAGATTGGAAGCTTGATTTGGTAAGTAAAATGGTTTTATGTTGTTTATTGATAAGTTTAATGCATTCATGGGTTTGATTGAATTGGGTTCGGACCAAGGGTGTCCGAAGATTCGGTAATTTGTTATTGAAGTGCTATATATGTGAAATTAAATGTACATTTGGCATGTGTAATAGGAAATTGAGGCATATACATTTCATGCATAAAAGTATGATCAGATAAAGGCAGTTGTAACCGGAGTAATACCTCAGAGCTTTAAGCTCAACGCAATAGGACCTCAGGTCCAACGTATATGAGAGGTTTAAGCTCAATGCACAGGACCATTGGTCCAATGTTTTCAGAGCCACTGGCTCAATATTTCAGGGCATATCACGCCCAACGTATTCATAGTCACAGACTCAACGCAATGTGCCCGTCACTGGGACAGTTTCAGGCGCACGGTCATAACAACGAAATAAAAATAAAAATGTCACATGCGCATTGCATATGTAAATGATTGATTGCAAAATGTGAAAATGAAATGCATGTGATATTTCCGTAAATATTATTTGTGATTATTTGTATATGATCTATGTATGCATGAGTTGGGTGGACCATCGATGATGGTTTCTCGCTGAGTTCGCAAACTCACCCAACATTGCAACTATTTTTCAGGAATTGAAAAGTACCTCGTTAGTCAAGCGGGAGTATGTCTACTGCATGCCAGTCGGAGACTAGGGTCGGGATCAGTTCGCGTCTGCATTAGTGTCATTATGCTTTTGTATAAATTTGTATTTCCGCAAATTAGTACTTCTGTGTCAGTGGGTCCCAAAAGGGCAAATGCCGTATTTGTAATATGATTTCTGAAAGTGTTCAATATTGTTGCGGGCCTTTCTATGACTGAAATTGTGATATGATTGAAAGTGATTTCGAACTATAGTGGGCCCAATTGTTTATTGAATTTCGCGCTTGTGATTGATTCAAAAATGTTTTAAAAATGACATACTGAGTTTTGAATGGAAATTGAGTGCAGTAGCATACTATTTTCGTGTGGCGCGGACTCGGATATCACCCACGATATCGGGTTCGGGTCCTGCAGGAGTGGGATGCTATATATGTGGTATCAGAGCCCAGAAGTACGATTGTACATGGGCATTCTGAAATTTGTATTAAGTTACATGCATTAAAGTCGTCATAGCAGACGATAGCAATTGATCCCTAGTTGAGTCACATGAGCATGTCCCAATTGTTTAAGTGGTTAGAAATAGCGAGGGAAAAAGATGATATGTTAGAACGTGATAAGTGGAAACTGTGGATAGTATGGAATAAGAAAAAGTTTATAGTTTGATCTGATAAAAGAAGATTAAGTATATAGGTATTGGTGGATATATTACGAATTACGACACCCGTGTTATACCGGGGTATATCCTTGAATGCGGATAGATATATATATGAAGTTATAGTTATGGATTGATAGAGGAAAATAGAAATATGATAGAAATGGCAGGATTTCAA
>JANZLD010000001.1:36633438-36645302 GCA_026413575.1 Erythroxylum carthagenense | reverse complement strand
CATACAATTGTCCATCATACCCCTCCAAGTAATGCCTTAACCTCTCAAACCTAAGAAGTCTTCCCAAAATGCCCTCACACATTTTTATTCTTTAATTCTCATATAAACCACAAAACTCAACTTAATCTCAATTTTCCACTAATACTCCCAATTTAATCAAACTAAGCTATAACACACAATCAACACAATTCATGCTTAATAACATCATTAAAAAAAATTTCGGGGTCCAACAGATTTCCTTATGGGTTGCATATACGTGGTTGGTGAATGTGTTATCCGTACAGGTGTGACTTCGTGTTGATGTTTATGTGAATTAACCCATTGTTGTTACGACAACTTCCAGATATATTTCAGTGGAGTGGAACTCATCGGGAAGTAGTTCTTTTCTATCTCAAGTGTACTTAGTTTTTGTTCTTTATTATTTTAATCACTTGAGTTATTTGTTTATTGTTCTTTCATTAAAAGATTGATTAAGAAAATCTTCTGTCGAGGTTAGTATGAGGTGGTCTCGTACTATTGAGTGTGAAATTCTTTCACGAGAAGTGAGGTTAAGAGATAGTGTCAAGGATTGAGTAGTATCAGCTCAGTAAAGCCTTGGATAAATCTATTGTACTTCGGTAAAAGTGATTAAGTTAGGTGTAGACCCCGCAGACGTAGGCAAGATGTGTCGAACTACGTTATCAAATTTTCGGTGTTGACTTAGTTTGGGTTCTCTTAATTTTTCTGATTTTTTTCTAGAAAAAATTAAAAAGTTTGAGAAACTATTAACTCCTTTGATTTTTTAGACGTAATTCGAGACTCTTTTATGGCAATTTGGGAAAATATATTAGATTAATACTCCCATAGGCAATTGGTTATTGCTTGCTATATTGAACATTGAATATAATATTTGTTATAAATTATTATGTGATATAAATCATTAACTTTTTAAAATTGTTAGTTTAAATTTTATTAGTATATTCTTAAGTTCCTTTTAAAATAATTTAACATAAATTTTAAAAAATTTATTATCACTAGATATCTTTAAAAATAATAAAACATTTCTTATTATGAGTGAAATTTTATAGAAGATTCATGCCTTTAATTCATTTAAAATAAAATTCACAAATTAATTATAATAAGCAAAAATACGATAACTAAATCAAATAAAAATAAAATATTTAGCGTCGAATATAAGGATAAATGTTTATGTGTGTGTATATATATAATTAAACTTAATTCATATGTTAAATTTTAAAACAAATTTATTTATAAAAATGTTCATGAGTACTTTAGGCATTTTCTATTGTGATTCTATTATCAGGTTCTGTTTTTCTTTTAAATAAGAACAAAAACGTACATACATTTTATCACTCGTAATAATTAAATATTAGTTAAATTTTAAGATAGATGAATTACTTTTAATTAAATAAATTCATTAAAATCTCTTATATAATATTTATTAACAAATTATTAATAAAAATTATTTTACTTTATTAAATAAATAATTTATAATTTAACTTTTTATTTAAAATTTAAAATATTTTAATTGTTAAATAAATTTTTATTTGAAATGTATATAATTGAAGATATTTTTAAATTAATATTTATTTTATTAAGTTTATTAAATTAAATAAAATTAAATCATTCATAATTTTCGTTGATAATTAATTTTAATTAATTAAATATATAATAATTAAATCATTCGTAATTTTAGTTGATAATTAATTTTAATTAATTAAATATATAATAATTAAATCATTCATAATTTTCGTTGATAATTAATTTTAATTAATTAAATATATAACATTAAATTATTTATAATTTTATTAGTAATAAATTTATTAAATAATTAAAATATATTTTATTAATAGTAAAAAAATTATAGAAAAACTGCACAGAAAATAAAAACTATCTAGTTAACATAACTCTATAAGAATGACTATGTTATGTCCTCGTGCAAATAGTTGGTGGATTCTGGTTCAGTTTCAGGTTTAGGTTTCTCTTTTAACAGTTCGGGCGTTGTACACTCAGGCTCTTCGGAATAACCCACAAGCAATACATCCTATCAGCTACGATGTTGATGAAGTGTTTGGGAAATCCTAGGAGGAGTGTGTTAAACTATCTAACATACTCGTCAATCCAAAATCCACACCTCGCCAACGATACTACTTCTAAACCACCCTGCCAAAATCTTCACATCACGTCTCATAATAATGATTCTTATATGGCGATTCCATCCTCGAAAGTCAATCTTTATGCCTCCTTTTTTAACACCCTCATACACCTCTATCTCACCTGCGGCAGGCTGTCTAAGGCAGTGGACGCATTCTACGTCATGAGGAAGCACAGTATTGTTCCCATTGTCCTACATTGGAATCGTCTCCTTAACCACTTTAATGTCTCTGGCCTGGTTTTTCAGGTATTGAATGTATATTCTGAGATGTTGGCTTGTGGCGTGTTGCCTAATGTTTGCACTTGCAATGTATTGGTTCATGCCTTGTGCAAAATTGGCAACTTGACTACGGCTTTGGATTTTCTTAGAAAAGTTGATTTTGAGGTTGATACTGTTACATACAACACTGTTATTTGGGGCTTTTGTGAGAAAGGTTTTGTCAATCAGGCTTTTGGTTTGCTGTCCACAATGGTGAAGAAAGATACTTTATTTGATTCTTTTACTTGTAATATATTGGTTAAAGGGTTTATTGGAGTTGGATTGGTTAGATATGGAGAGTGGGTCATGGATAATTTAGCAATTGGAGGGATACCTAAGGATCTTATAGGGTACAATACTTTAATTTGTGGGTTTTCAGAAATTGGAGACATGACTTATGCACTTGAACTGGTGGAAAGAATGAAGAAAGAAGGTTTGTTGCCTGATATTGTTAGCTATAATACTTTGGTTAATGGGTTTTGCAAAAGAGGTGATTTTGATAAAGCAAAAGCTATAATTGATGAAATTTTGGGATCTACAAAAGAGTTTTTATCTATTGATGATACAAGTTGTACAGGTTGCAATGTGAATTTGGAACCAAATCTTGTTACCTACACCACTTTTATTAGTGCATATTGTAACCAACATGGACTTGACAAAGCTCTCGTTTTGTACAAGGAAATGATTATGAGTGGCTTCTTGCCTGATGTAGTTACATACACTTCAATTGTTAATGGTTTTTGTAAATTTGGGAGGTTGTCAGATGCCAAGATACTAATAATGAAGATGGAGGAAATGGGCATGAATCCAAATCATGTTGCATATAGTACATTGGTTAATTCGTTATTTAAAGTAGGGTGTGCATGGGAAGCCTTTGCCTGTCAATGTCAAATGGTAGTGCGTGGAATTTCCTTTGATTTGGTTTTATACACCACATTGATCAATGGATATTGCACATTCGGAGACATGGATAATGCTGAGGCCCTTTTGCAAGAAATGGAGGAAAGATATGTCATTCCAAATGTTGTAACTTATTCATGTATGATCAATGGATATGTAAAGAAAGGAATGCTAGAAGCAGCTGTTAATTTGTTGACGAAGATGTTAGAGACTAATATTTCTCCGAACCCGTATATTTATACAATGCTTATTGACAGCTGTCTCAAGGTAGGACAGCATGGATGTGCCCTTGATCTTTATGATCAAATGAAATTGAGTGGAGTAAAAGACAATAACAGTGTACTTGATGCTTTTATAAACAACTTAAAAAGAGGTGGAAAAATGGAAGAAGTTGAGGAATTAGTTGAAGATATGGTGTCTGGAGGCTTGTCTCTTGATCATGTTAACTACACATCTCTAATGGATGGGTATTTTAAGGTGAGGAATGAGTCAGCTGCTTTGAGTGTTGCTGAGAAAATGAGCAGAAAAGGTATGTTAGATGTTGTTGCTTATAATGTGTTAATAAATGGTCTCTGGAAGCTTGGCAAATATGAAGCAAAGTCTGTTTTTCATGAGATGAAAAACATGGGTTTAGCTCCAGACACTGTAACCTATAATACCATGATTAATGCGTATTGCAAGCTGGGGAAACTAGACAGCGCAGTTGAATTATGGAATAAAATGAAAATTCATGGGATAAAGTACA
This sequence comes from Erythroxylum carthagenense, assembly GCA_026413575.1. Taxonomy (NCBI): domain Eukaryota; kingdom Viridiplantae; phylum Streptophyta; class Magnoliopsida; order Malpighiales; family Erythroxylaceae; genus Erythroxylum; species Erythroxylum carthagenense. The sequence goes on along the minus strand of JANZLD010000001.1, from coordinate 36,641,244 downwards.
ACATCATAACTTGCAATACCCTTGTTGAAGGATTTTCTAAGGCAGGTAACATTGAGAAAGCTATTGACATTTTGAAAGTGATGGTGGTTGAGGGGATTTATCCCAACCCCACTACCCATAAGGTTTTGCTTGCTGCAACTTCAAGAAGTGGAAAGGCTGACTCAATTTTCAAAATGCATGAGCAACTCATTGGCATGGGACTTAGAGTGAATAAGGAAGTTTATAATAATCTTGTCATAGTCCTGTGCAGGCTAGGTATGACAAAGAAAGCCAGATCAGTAGTTGAAAACATGAACCGAGATGGAATTTCAGCAGATTCATTGACATACAATGCCCTCATTCGTGGATATTGTGAAAGGAGTTGCATTAATACGGCTTTGGTCATATATTCTCAAATGTTGTATGAAGGAGTTTCTGCCAACATTGTAACTTACAATCTGCTTTTCCGTGGTCTCTTATCGGCAAAGTTGCATGTTGAGGGAGAAAAATTGCATGAAGAGGTAGAAAAATTGTATGCTAAGATGAAAGATTATGGCTTGAATCCTGATGCTTCAACTTATGACACATTCATTTGTGGTTATTGCAAAATTGGAAAGCAGGAGGAAGCCAAAAAACTTTATTGTGAAATGATTTCCAAAGGCTTTGTGCCAAAAACAAGCACATATAATGTACTCATTGGTGATCTTGCCAAGTTGGGAGACATGGACAATGCTAGAAAATGTTTCAATGCAATGGAAGTGATAGGGGTATCCCCAAATTCGTTCACTTACAACATACTAATCTGTGGCTGGTGCAAATTATCTGAACAAAGGGGGCTAGACCGAAGATTAAAAAACATATATCAAACAGAGGCAAAAGTTTTAGTTATAGAAATGAAAAAGAAAGGTTTCATTCCTTCGGAAAATACTCTTGGTTGTATCAGTTCTTCTTTTGCTAGATTGGGAAAGAAGGTTGACACTGAAAGGATGTTAACAGGGTTGTACAATAGGAAACGAACTTGGTAGAGTGGTCAATGGAAAATAAAGGGACATGTTCTGATGCTGTCAGCCTGCACATTTTAGCCCTAGCTGTTTCAAAAGCTGATTGCAAGAGTGGGCAATTGATAATCAGATCAGCTAACTGCTCCTAAAGGGTATGCTTCTGATAAACTGAGCAAGTATTTTTGGTAACCCATCAAGTAATGAAGGACATTCAAGCAGGTAGTGATTTTTAGTTAGTATGAAAATCCATGTCCTACAATATTTGTTCATGCTCTGCTGGTGATCATGTAACTATGTAATGCAGGAACTTGTTTAGCAAGCTCTCTGGCGTCTCTGGGGCTTGTTCATTGATCATTGGGGAACTATTCCAATTGTATGTCAGTTCGTGAGGTTTCCTTTTTTTTTTTTCCTTCTTGAAAATTTTGTTTTTATAAATGATTCATTCATAATTTTCAGATGCTACTAATGCTCTATATTTTCGATTAATGACCATCCTTTTTAGCTGATGATATTAGCATTGACTGTGACAGGTATTGAAGCAGTCTGCCATCCAGTCTTTAATTGATTACTGGCATGTATCAACACTTGAATAATGTAATGAAAATCTGACGTCCTTTCATATGTCCACATGCAAAACATTTAATTGATTATATCCTTGTCCTTGTTCTGAAATGTTTTCATGCATACAGGTTTTCGGACCTGGAAGGCCGTTTCACCGACTGATGAATTTTTCTATACTTCCACTTTACTGTAAACCCATTCACTCTGTGGATTGATCATCTTTCATAAATTTGGAATATCAAACTTCAATGAGTCGCTTATATTTGTACCTATATTTCTAACCAGGTAAAAGGAAGCAGTTGGGTAATATCTGTACTTCAATGATTCGGAAGCAACTGATGTCCTGTTTGAATAAGTAATTATCTGCTATTATAGTGGTGCAGAATAAGTAAGTTGTGGGCATAAAAACTGGATTGCAAATTTTCTCTCAAATTTTAAGCGATTATGTTTTGACTGTGTACAGGGAATCTTTGGAGGCAGGCGCATCCGATGAAGTGGCCAGATATTTTTTTATTTTTATTTAATTTTAGACTTTAATTAATTAATAATTGAGGATAAAATTATAAGCAACGAAATAAAAAGATTAAAATTAAAGTTATGAATTCAATTAATTAAAGTTATAAATTCTAATTGACTAGTAAAAATATCAATTTTGATATTTTATAATATATGAATGTATAAAAACTTACTTATAGTGATGAAATCAAACTCATAAATAAAACAGGACGTAATTGTAAGAAATGAAAGAAAAATATTATAATTGAAAGAAAAATGTTATAATTGAAGTTAGTAATTTAATTAATTACAATTACAAATTTTAATTGATTAGAAAATTTTGAGATTTTATAATGAATGAATATATAATAACTTAGATATATTGTTAAAATTAATAAGATAAAATTAAATACATTAATGAAGGATGATGCAATCGTAAGAAATGAAAGAAAAATATTATAGTTAAAGGCAACAATTCAATTAATTACAATTTCAAATTTTAATTAATTACAAAAAGTTGAGATTTTATATTGATTGAATATATAATAACTTACATAAGATGAAATTAAATTCATTAAAGAAGGATGATGTGATTTAGGAAATGAAAGAAAAAATTATAACTAAAGTGTACAATTCAATTAATTACAATCACGAATTTTAATTGATTAGAAAATTTTAAGATTTTATAATGAACAAATATATAATAACTTACATATAGTGATAAAATTAATAACTTGAAATCAAATTTATTAATGAAGAAGGATGTGATTATAGCAAATAAAAGAAAAATATTATAATAGAAGTGAGATATTCAATTAATTGCAATTATGAATTTCAATTTATTAGAAAATTTAAGATTTTATGATGAATGAATGTATAATAACTTATATAAAGTGATAAAATTAATAAGATGAAATTAAGTTCATTAATAAAGGATGATGTGATTATAGGAAATGAAAGAATAATATTACAATTGAAGCGAGATATTTAATTAATTATAATTACGGATTTCAATTAATTAGAAAAATTTGAGATTTTATAATGAATAAATATATAATAAATTTACATATAGTGATATAATTAATAAGATGAAATCAAATTCACTAATAAAAGAAAATGGGATTGTAAGAAATGAAAGAAAATATTATAATCGAAGTCATATATTCAATTAATTACAATTATTAAATTTAATTAACTAGAAAATTTTAAGGTTTTAGTATGAAATGAATATGTAATAACTTACATATAGAGATAAAATTAATAAGATAAAATCAAATTCATTAATGAAGGAGGATGTGATTGTAGGAAATAAAAGCTCATATTTCCTCATATTCCATTTTGAAATTTATATAATTTTTTTATTTTCTATTCATCTTTTCTAGAAATTTACTAAGAGTGAAAAAAAGTTATAAGCAACCTGATAACAAAATTTACTTTAAATAATTAATTAATTAAAAAAAGAGAAAGGATAAAACCAAATTCATTAACTATAGTAATCTTAATTGTACATATATGATTATCCAAATCATTTTACAAAAAGTGACACAATTTACAAAAATTAAGATAATATTTTGATAGAGATTGAACGCTAGATATTGCAGACTAGAGAGGTTATACTGAGAGAGCAACTAATTGTTGTAATCAAGATTGTCAATAGTTGACATCACTTTATCCGGATATATAAACATTATATTTAGTAATGTAATATTAAAATTAAAAGAATAGTATGTACATATTAATAATTAATAAATAACTAAATATACCTTCATTGTCAAACATTTGACCAAAATAATACTCACTGGATGATCGATAAGTATGACTAGTCATCTCAATATTAATACCTGTGACTGTATTAAAGAAAATTTTAAAAAACAATATTAGCTAAGATACTATAAAAATAGACGAAATTGATATATCAAAAAGAAAAGAAATTGTCAACAATATCTTCATCATCTAACCAACTTTGAGCATATATAAGGGCTTCCATAGTATGAGGATGAAGTCGAATACAATGAAGAGTAATAACCTGACCACTAGTACGGAAAATAGACTATGAAGTAATGGTGGATGATAGAGTTGTTGATAAGTCTCGTGCAATTACTTACATGATTGAAAAATTATCTCCACGACTGTTACACCATAATAATAAATCGAATTGCTCACTTTCAACTTCGATCACATAATTTTTGGTCAGATATTCATCAAATTCATCGTATTGTACGAAGTTCTACTCCTCTTTTCTTTCATATTCCAGCATTGTGATTAAGAAACCTAATAATCAAAATTAACGGAAAAGAAATCGAAAAGCCCAAGCCCATAAAAGGGCAGAAATTTATTCCTCTCCTACGCTAGCTGAACCATTCCCTTTCTTCTTTTGTCTACACTCCACACTCTTGCACGAGATAAAAGAAGAAAAACACTCAACACCCTCCCTTCTTTCTCCCCCGACAAATTTTCTCATCAGCCAAACAAACAGAACAACCAGGCTTTCCCTTCGTGACCATCAAAATCTTCACATTCGCAAGTCCGTCCATCTTTAGCTAAAATGGGCAAGGGCGGATCTCTAAGCGACAACGTTCTGAAGAAGATCTTCCTCTCCTACACCTATGTGGCAATCTGGATCTTCCTCTCCTTTACAGTCATTGTCTACAACAAGTATATACTCGACAAGAAGATGTACAATTGGCCATTTCCCATCTCTCTTACCATGATCCACATGTCCTTTTGCGCCTCTCTCGCTTTTCTCTTGATCAAAGTCTTCAAATTTGTAGAGCCTGTGTCCATGTCTCGCGAGCTTTACTTCTCCTCTGTTGTACCCATTGGAGCCCTTTATTCTCTTAGCCTCTGGCTCTCGAATTCAGCATACATCTATCTATCCGTGTCTTTTATTCAGATGCTTAAGGCCCTTATGCCTGTTGCTGTTTATTCCATTGGGGTCATATTTAAAAGAGAGAGCTTTAAGACCGATACTATGGTCAACATGATCTCGATCTCGCTTGGTGTTGGTGTTGCTGCTTATGGGGAGGCCAGATTTGATACCTGGGGTGTTCTTCTTCAACTGGGTGCGGTTGCTTTTGAAGCCACAAGATTGGTGTTGATTCAGATCTTGCTCACATCTAAAGGGATCACCCTGAATCCTATTACTTCTCTTTATTATGTTGCGCCTTGCTGTTTGGTTTTCTTGTTTGTGCCTTGGATTTTTGTGGAGTTTCCTGTTTTGAGGGACACATCGAGTTTTCGTTTCGATTTTGTGATCTTTGGTACCAATTCCTTTTGCGCTTTCGCATTGAATCTCGCTGTGTTCTTGCTTGTGGGAAAGACTTCAGCTTTGACTATGAACGTGGCTGGTGTGGTCAAGGATTGGTTGTTGATTGCTTTCTCGTGGTCGGTCATCAAGGACACTGTGACTCCTATTAATTTGTTTGGGTATGGACTCGCATTTTTGGGTGTTGCCTATTACAATCATGCGAAATTGCAGGCATTGAAGGCAACCGAGGCACAGAAGAAGGCTCAACAGGCTGGTGAAGAGTCGGGGAAGTTGTTGGAGGAGAGGGAAAGAGATGGAAATAACATTAGAAATGAATCCAAAAACTGATCTGTTCATTCACGAGTTATATTTAGCCCATATAGTTTCTAGGGGGGGTATGGTAATAAGAGCATATTAGAGATGAGGAAGATCAACCAGGGTATGGCACTGGGGCAAAAGGATTGATAGGGTGTCTCAGTTTCTTTTGCACATTCGCTATGTTGATTTTTAAGGATACGGATCTGCTCGGAGATTTGAGATTTCTGTTGCTGTGCAGAATACTGTCTCTTGACTGAAGATAAATCTTGACGGCCCTGTATTTTGATTTCACTTTTCTTTTTCTTCCTTTAAGTTACTCATGGTTATGTAGGAAACTCTTAAATTATAAATTTTAGCGCTTATTTATTCTTGTTATTTATTACTGGGAGCGTTGATGTGATTTGTTTGCTTTATTTACGCTTGTGTCATCAGTTGATCATGGGAGGTTATTTATATATCATGTATAAAGCTCTACCTTCCCCAAACATAAATGAATGAACTGCAATGTGACTGATTAGCAGAATGAGCTGGTTAAGGTTATTGCAGGGCCAAGCCAAGTTCTTATGACGAAGAAACTAAAGCGTTGAAATTATTAAGTACACTGATATTGGTTCTTTTTTTTTTTCTTCTTCTTTACTTGCACCGTAATGCGCAAGTCAGTTGAGAACTTCCTTCATGTCAATTTAACGTAAACGAACCAATAGGAAATGGCCAAAATAAGGAAACCACTCCAACAATATCCTGAAATAAACCACTGTTCAGGCGATTGGAGTCCTAGTAACTGATAACGTAGTGGGAACTTCAGGGCTAAGTTTGCCAATATCTGCCGGTCTGTTTCCCTTGTGGTAGCTGTGGAGGATGCAAACATTCACGACTGAATAAGTTTTTGATTTGATTCACTGGGGGGATCAAAATTTACACTTGCAGATTGTTGCACTGGCAAGGAGTCATCTACATCCTTATTATCCAATTCTAGGATCACTTGTCTTAACATCCAGGCTGTGTAAAGACCATAGTAAGCACCCCAGAGTTCTGCGACAAAGGAGGAGCATCTTCCAATGTTGGCAGTGAAACCAGCCATCCATCGTCCAGTATCATCGCGTAGTCAGGCCCTCGCCACCGGTGGTTGACTACTTTCTTTACACGCTCCGTTAGTGTTGATCTTCAGCCAGCCAGTCAGAGGTGGAATCCATCTTATGAGTGTCTCTCATTGTTGCGTTGGAATTCCGTTTTGTCTCCATCGCATTGGCAAAGTTGATCTCTTTGGATTTTGCTAGTATACGAGCAATAATTGATTCCTCTGATAAATACACTCCTCTGAAGTAAGTTTGGGTTCTGGTATCCCGTATGATCTAGCATATGACTATGAAGATTGTCTTCCATGTAATTGTAATACGTAGTATAGACTTTGTTACATACCCAGGATCATACATGAAAGGATTAAAAATGAAGGTAATGTGAAATATTTGATTTCAGTCATATCTCTGATTCTGATGTCGTTTCTGAGCTCCAAAGGATCACGAATCTCCTAAGATCTTTATGAAAAGTATTTCCCGACATAAGGTTTAGGCCTTTCTATAGTTTTCTCAATATGTAAGCCTTTTTAATAGATCAGAGACCCCTTATGCTTACGATTGATATGAGCAATTGTAGGAAACCTTAATCTTTATATATAGCTTCCATATCGACCTTGTGATGCATATCGGGCTTCCCTATCACAAGGCCGATATGGGTCTAATTCACACTAATTAAGATCAATTTTTCACCGGGACTTTGACCTATTGATTTAGATCATTTATTGGGCCACTTTATTATCTTTATCTGGATCAAATTACGTAACTTATCCGATAATTTATTGAAAAATCAAAAAATGCAATTAATAGTTGTCCAACTTTATAGAAAAGGAGAAAATTGTCCAACATTCTCCCCTTTAGATAAGCATTAATTGCAGTTTTGACTCTAGTTTAAAAACTCGATTAAGTCACGCAATTGAATTAGTTGACTAGGTTTAAAAACAAAACTTTTGATCCAAAGATAATGAAAGTCCACCATTTCGTCTTGCAAGGCTTTCGATAACGAAATGTATCAAATGCATGAGTCATGTGCAACATAGATCTAATACAATCACATATACCTTACTAACATGAATGGGAATGTAACATCCCGTTACTGTTAGCAAGGGTATTATGGTAATATTGGGTTATA
>JANZLD010000001.1:36265781-36280915 GCA_026413575.1 Erythroxylum carthagenense | reverse complement strand
TTTGGGGTGAACCAGGATAAATCTCTGTGTCAACTTCTCTATCTCTATATCTCTTTTAGATTCAAGTTTTATCGTTATTTAGTCGTAATCAAAAGTTTTCAAAATTTTGAATCTATTGGAAGTTCTATAAAGGAACTTTATTTCTAACAAACGTTTTTGAAAGAGTTTTCAAAAGTTTTCTACCAACAAAGTTTTCTTTATCACAAAATATATTACTCATAACATAAGGCAACTGCAGCTATCTTTTGGTAGAAATATAATGGTGAATAAAGTATCAATCTCACAAGGAAGTGATAGGAATTTAGTCAAAACTCTCCTTGTTACCTAGTCACTTAAAAATTTAAAACTACAACTAAAACTAAACCTAAATTTAAACCTAAACCTAGCTAAGATAGAAAATAAACAACCACTAAAGATAAAACAAAGCATGTAATCAAATGAAGATAACATGCATGAATATCATCTAGATAGGAACCCCTTAATATCATCTAAGTTGTTGTGATTTGATTAAAATATAATGAATTTATCATCTAGATTGGCAGAATTTTTTAGACACTTGTACTCTCTCGAGTTACAATGACCTACTATCTTATTGGTTAAATAGTTATCAGCCAAGTTAACACCTCTTTTAATGTATTAAGATTTGTGAAATCTTATGAAATTTCACTTTAATATCAAAGATCATGTGGTCCTCGGAACCTTATTCAATCCCTTCTACCTAACCATGGGCTACTCACAAATAGGCTCTCTTGAGTCATCCACAAGTTAATTTAAATCAATTTTAAACACTCGCATAGTTAAATCATGTATTAAGATCAATCAAAGATAGCTAATAGATATAAATCCCAATTCAACAATTAGGTCACTTAATCTGTACAATAATAACTACTTAGGTTCCCTCCTATATGAAAATATGAAATAATTATTCAATCAACATATTTAAACTGACAAACATAACGAAAGAAATGAAAAATAGAGAAAGTTTTAGATGTAATTCTGTTGCGAGCTCTAATTTTTTTAATTAAAGGAATATATTAAATGACAATAATCAAGGAACATTCAGTTAGATTTAATCGCTTTCATGAATGTCCAATTGTATTCAATTAGTATTCATCAGTATTGAATTAGACCCATTAAGCCAAGCCATGTTAAGAGTTCATCGTATCATATTTAAATATATTTGATTATGTCTAGATTCTTTTAATTAATAGTAATTCATTGTTAATTACATTTAATCAAACTTGTTTCTAGTCATGATCATTGCCTCGTTATTTTAGCTTCTAAAATTCACTGTCACGTCCTTTTTTAATAAGAAATTTTCTTGTAGATCACAGCCCCACCAAAAAATTAAAAAGTAGAGAAGTAGAGAAGTACCAATTACATGTTAAAACAAAAAGATAGAAGACAAGCACATAAAAATGTTGACTAAATTATAACAGCTCACAACTAAATGTAATGCACATCTCACTGTACAAAGTGATAGTTTTATGAATAACATGTCCATAGCAAATGAAATAAGCACGTCATACAAAATTTAGAGCTTCAAAGTAAGATCAGGGGCAGCAGCTTCTGGCTTTGGTGTTGATGTTGTTGCTTTGAGATTCAAATCTAGACTTTGAGTACTCTCTTCACCCAAGTTACTTCCAAGTGCTCCATTCACCTGTCTAAAACTTCCAGGCCAATATAGGGTGACATCCTCTTCTTCCATAAACATAGGCACTCCATAGTAGCCTTGATCAAACCTAGCTCCACTTCTTGCACTGGGAGACCATGCTGATGCTATGATACTATTGTGCATAGCAGCATGAGCTTTGATTCCCAGCGACCGATATGCAGAACCATGCAGTGGCAGAGATGCCAAGCTAGTATACCTATCTGTAATTATGCCCATACGCATTGCACGCTTTGCCAATGTTCGCTCTCTTTTATGAGCATTTTGGTGGCCACCAAGTGCCTGTGAGCTGTAAAACTTGCGCCTACAGTAATTGCAAGAGAAAACTCGGGGACTGGATGAAGCAGGATTAGAGGCAACTACTTCACTGCCAACATCACCCACGCTTTTCGGCTCCGTATCATTTGATCTAAAGTTTAGAGACAAGTCAAGGGAAATAGGTACTTGATTTTGTTGAAGCCTAGTTGCATCCGTGAGAGACGAAGGTGTGTTACTGTCCTTGGATTGATCAGGGGATGGTTCTTGCACAGAGACATTGGATACCACGTTGCTGCTAACTTCTGATTCATTCTCGAATTCCAGTTTAGAGTCTCGTCGTACCATGGCGAGGTAAAGTGGTCACTTATACCTGTCTGAACTATTGGACAAAAATTGCAGAACTTCAGTTGGTTAGAGCTTCACCTCCATGAAAATGGGATCACATTATTACCAAACATAACCCCGACATTATGCAGCATCAAAGTGCAGAAAAGTCAACAACATATTCATTCACATCTTGCAAACTCAGAAAAGCCAATTGATATCCTTTTCGTTACGTGAGGAGTAATCACGTAAAAATAAGATTAATACGACATTCAGCAGCTTGATGGAGAAGAATGACATTACAAATCCTCCCAAGGGACTACTTTGTGTTATAACTGAATGTTATCCAGAAAACCCACCTCTATGAGTTGATGAAATTCAATTAAGATTAACTTGACAACTCACTGAAATTCAGCAAAACCAAAAATATCCCAGAAGTTTCACCCAACGCAAGACCTAAAGGATTGACATCGAACTGAGTGAAAGCTTTAAGTGATTTCCACTTAGATTCCAATACTTACAAGGCTTTACATGAAATTGTATCTTCAATAAATTCTCATACAACAGCCTTAATTTGTACCTGTATCTGTATGTTGTTCCTCTTCGGTACTCAGTTACTTGCTTTTGAACTTTCCTCCAGTCCAATATCTAAAGACACAAGCTCAGGTTAGAACTGTGAGTACAAGACATTCATCCTATTCTAATAGATGGCCTGATGTAAAATATGTAAATTGCATAGCATCTTTTGGGTTATCCACTATTAATCCAAATGCAATAATGGAAAACAAAGGCATTTTCTGGCCATTTATCAAATAAAAAGAGATGGTTGACAGGAAGTACACAGAGTTATAATCCCGAAGAAATTTCAGCATATTTTGATCCATACAAGGCATCCAACATTGGAACAAAGAATTGCTATATGGGGCATGTAAGCAAGAAATTTCTGAACCTGAAGTAAAGGCCAATTTACCATGTGACGTATGTGCTTAGTGCATACAAGACCTATGTGGCATTATGAGACTTGTAGCCAATGAAATGTCTTGGATTCATGCATATCGCTCCAATTGCCTTGGTCAAATCAAAAGAAGAGGCCGAAAATGCTGCTCTTGACCAACAAATAAATCCTTTATATCCCAATTTTCCGTTTGAAATAAGTTCTTGAAAACAGGTAGGTATAAGATTCAAGACAGTATACATTCAATGAATGTACCAGGAAGAGAACCTCGGCCACCAATATACACACCTCCCACTTCTGTTCTCCCCCTAAAAGGCAGAAGCATTTTGTCAGGAACCTATGCTACCTTTACAATTAGTAAGTTTCCAGTTGGACTAAGGCCTGCACCGTGTTAGTTGGCAGTAACCTCTGTCTATGTGACAATTGAGGTCACTGTATGGATTGAAAAAGAAGAATATGCCTTGAAGAATTCCTTTACATACTAACAAACACCTCATTGACTTTTCACACACAGCAAGTTGTCCATGACTACAGGCCAAAAATAGTCAAGAAGCCCATGAAATTTGTAAAAGCCTACGTCTCCAAATTGCTATCCTCGTGTGAAGTCTCATGGATCGCCATAATGGTCAAGGACTTGATGCATAGAAGAAAGCTTTTGAAGTCCAAAAAGATCTGCTGGAAGCGAAAATGCAACAATAACAGGCTTAATATGGAATTGTCATCATGATTCAGCGATTTAGCTGCCTGCCTTGACTTGTGCTTGCTTACAAAATAGAATTGGATCAGAAGTATTCATCACAAAATGGCTCATATTTCCAACTAAAGAACTCCGTCCTTGCAATTTTAAACATAGGCACTAACAATCTTCGTACTTGCCAAAGCACCTATCCGCACCTCCCACCCACTTAAGTTTGGTATCTGAATGTTCGTAGGAATACTATCTACCATCTCTTCTGTTCTGTGTCTCTGAGACTTTGGTTTGGACCAAGCCCAATGATCTTGTACAATCAGTGGGCAAAACAAATGACAACAGTTCATTATATTTTTAAGAATATCGGACCTTCTAATTTTCCTACTTATATAAGTACACATGTATATACACTTAATATATGATCTTATCATCAAATCCAGTTCATTTTTCTGGTTACTTGTGAGTTCAACTCCACTTCCTTTCAGACTTGATTCCCCCCCTCTTGTACCTTCCTCCTCCCCCATCCCTGGATCCTTTGCCATTCCTTGTCCCTTCACAACAGCTCTGTTATACAAGTTGATACAGCCGCTAAGTTAACCGGAAATGCCTCACTAGAGGGTAGTAAAACTTGGAAACAAGTTGTGGGTGATAGAGATACCTGTCACAAATTAATGTATATCCCACCTGACAATGAACAAAAAGTAGTCGCCTGTCCAGTGGAACTTTTGCATGAACAGCTAAAAAATGGTCATCCTCTTTGATTGTTTTTTTCACTGACAAGAGACTAACTTTTCGTCTAGTACACCAATTGGCTTCATCAACTTAGAAAAAAACTGGGGTTAGAACAAGTCTTGATTAATAAAGAAGAGTTGTTTATATTCAAGTTTAGCTCAGAAGCATCATCTTAGAAGGTTCTTGAAGCTGGCCCTTTGTAAATCGAAAGCCTCTATTTATCCAAAAGTGGAGACTGGGCTTAGATAAGGCAACCGCAAGGAAAGAAGACATTACTATTTGTATAAATATGCATAGAATTCCTCTAGAATACTGGTTCACAAATGGTTTAAGTCACCTTGCAAGCTTGATTAGTAGACCTATATGTATGGATGAGGCCACTGCAACACTAAAGAGGATCAGTTATGTGAGGATATATGTTGAGTTCCTTATGAGCAAGGAGTTGCCTGACAAAATCAATAATATGAGATTAGATAAAGAAAGGAATCTAACAGAAGATGAAACACCAATCACTTATCAATGGAGACCTGCTGTAGAGGAGAAGGACAAGATTTGGGTCCTCATAGGTAAAAAATTTGAATTTGGAATGAGTGATGAACTTCTGGCACCTCAGGAAACACAACCAAGCTTGCAATAAGAAGATACTACCAAAAACTGTGATCAGATCACTGAGAGAAAAGGTAAAGATGGAGCAGTTTTGAGAATTCTGAATCTAAAAGGAATGAAAAAAAATCAAACGGAGGAAGTGTCTGAAAGGGGTAACCTAATGCAATAAGGTATAAGTAAGAACACTATCGATGATGAGAAGCAGATCTGCTGGCTAAATCCTTAAAAAAATATGTGAAAAGTTTGTGTGGCTTAGACGGAAAAACAGAGAAAACAATAAACACCAATGATTTACGTGTTTCGGTCAATGAGACCTACGTCAACAGTAACTTTCTTCTTTCTTTGTTATTTTTCTGATATTCTTTCTGTACAATATTTTCATCCATGTATAGTGTACTATCATGGTCTAAATTAGGACTAAATACAATATAAGGAAGGGAGACAAAATTGCCTCTCGATTAGGAGCAAGTCAGGGAGACTGAAATCCTCCCTGATTTCTTGTGATTTCAACACTCTCCCTCAAGTTGGATTGTCAATGTTGATCATATCCAACTTGCTGATGAAATCATCAAAACTTTGCCTTGGCAACCCTTTAGAGAATATGTCAGTCGTTTGCTCCTTAGTGGGGATGTAAGTCATACAAATTATTCCTTCTTCAACTTTGTCCTTGATGAAATGACGATCCACTCTACATGTTTGGTTCTGTCATGCTGAACTGGGTTGAGAGAAATACTGATTGCCGCCTTATTATCACAATAGAGCCTCATAGGTGTTTGTACTATGGTCTGTAGTTCTCCCATAAATTTCTTTAGGCACAATCCCTCGCAAATACCTTGTGCAACTGCCTTGAACTCGGCTTTAGCACTACTTTGAGCCACCACATTCTGCTTCTTACTTCTCCAATTCACTAGGTTACCCCATACAAAGGTGTAATATCCTAAAGTGGATCTTCTATCCTCAATCAAACCAGCCAAATCTGCATCTGTGAAAATTCTATCCCTTTGCTGTTAGTTTTCTTGAAAAATAGTCCCCTCCCAGGGAAACCTTTTAAATACCTCAAAATCTTGTACACTCCTTCCATGTCAGCTTCCTTTGGTAAGTGCATATGTTGGCTTGCCACACTTACCACGAAAGCAATATCAAGTCTTATAATCTGAGAGATATATCAGTCTACCCACTAATCTCTGATATCTTTCTTTGTCAACCACCTTTCCGTCATCATTTGTTCCTCTTCGAGTTTCAATAGGTGTATGACTTGGTTTGCATCCTAGCATACCGGTTTTTTTTAGGAGATCAAGCACATATTTTCGATGTGAGACCCTAATGCCCTTTCTTGATCTAGCAATCTCCATTCCCCAAAAATAGTGCATTTGACCCAGATCTTTTACTTCGAATTAAGTGGCTAGGGTCTTTTTCAATCTCTCCATTTCAACCACGTCATCCGCTGTTAAGATAATGTCGTCAACGTATACAATTAATATTGTTTTCTTCCCTTCTTTAGAATGTTTGAAGAACATAGTATGATCAGATTGACCCTACTGATATCCTTGGCCTTTTACCACTTTTGGAAATCTATCGAACCACACTCTAAGAGATTGTCTAAATCCATAGAGCGATTTTCTTAACTGGCAAACTCTGCCTTGCTCTCCCTCCTTACAAAACCCCAGTGGTAGAGTCATAAAAACTTCTTCTTCTATCTCACCATTTAAGAATGCATTCTTAATATCAAGTTGTTGGAGTGGCCAATCTAGGTTGGTTGCTAGAGAGAACCCCTTTGCAACGAGATGAGCCTTGTGCTGTTCCACTGTTCCATTAGCCTTATATTTCATTGTGAACACCCATTTACAGCCCACCGTCTTTTTTCCTCCGGGCAATTCTACTATTTCCCAAGTCCCATTTTTTTCAAGAGCCTTCATTTCTTCCATCACTACCTTTCTCCATTCAGGACTTTCTAGTGTCTCCTGGATATCTTTTGGAATCATAGCCCTGTCAAGACACTGATTAAAGCATGATAACTGGTAGACAAGATATTATAAGATGCAAATTTTGAAATAGGATAAAAGAGTGCAAGAACAGGTAGGTTTTTCCGATTGTGGGTTGCATCACGTTCACCAGCCATGCCACCACTAATGAATTTTCGGAACCCCATTGTTGCAGCACTGTCGTGCCAGTGGTAGCAAGTTTCCTTGTTTCTCTGTAATGTAACCTAATTTTCCCTTTCCATCAACCACCAACTGCATTGATTGAGCCCACTCTCATAATTTCTTCCATTCAGTTTTTCAATCGAGAGGTTGAAGGATGAGGATTCTAGAATTGCTAGACTTATGGTAAATGACACCTCCCTCTCGTTATCGAGAGCTTCGGAGGGAACAAAGCTGTCGCTGGTAGTGTTGGCCATTGAAGATGATGATCAAGCAACTCTAATACCATGTCGTTTAGACGGAAAAATAGAAAAAACAATAAACACTGATGATTACATGGTTCGGTCAATGAGACCTACATCCACGGTAACTTTCTTCTTTCTTTGTTATTTTTCTAACATTCTTTATGTACAATATTTTCATCCATATATGGTTAACAATCATGGTCTAAATTAGGAATAAATACAATATAAGGTAGGGACACAAATCTACCTCCTAATTAGGAGCAAGTCAGGGAAACTAAAATCCTCCCTTATTTCTTGTGATTTCAACATCTTATCTAGGTTCAAACTGCTAAGCTTGAGATGGCATCTAGATCTTCAACACGTAAGAAAACACCAATTGCTATGCATTTACTAGGAAAGCTACCAATTGCAAATCAAAAAGGAAGACTCAGCCTCTTCTCCTTAATCCTCGATGAATTTTATCACATGGAATTTAAGGGGTATCAATAACCCTAAGAAGCAACAAGTGTTTCATGATTTTCTCCTGTGTAAAACCACATATTTTGTTGGTCTCCTTGAGACCAGAATAAAGAATAAAGATGCTTTCTTTTCAAAAAAAAGGCTTTGGTTCTTTCAGAAGGGTTGGATGTCTATTAGCAATCATGCAAAGCATCACAATAGAAGAATAATAGTCTCATTTATCCCTAATGAAATCAAGATTGTTCATCAATCAATGTCGAACAATTTATTCATTGTCAAGCTCTATTGATTAGAAGTTCATTAAGAATGGATATCATAGTGATTTGTGTAGCTAACTTTGAATCTTAAGAGGGAAAAACTATAGAAAGATCTAATGGATATTCATGTGGGAAGCACAACACCCTGAATACTAATGCGGGACTTCAATTGTACAATTTCACATTAAGTAGGGGAAGAAACAAAAGCACAAAATAAAACTTATAACGGAGAGTTAGTGAAATGCAATGTCCAAATAGGAGGTGTGGATCTTAGATTCAAAGGGAATTCACTAACTTAGATCAATAACCAAAATGGAGAGTTGTTTCTCAGGAAAAAGCTTGATAGAGCATTGGTGAATTCAAATTTTCTTACTCCATTTCCTAGTAGTTAAGCAAGTGCAACATTCAAATTTGTTCAGATCATTGTCTCATTAAACTGCCTCTTAATTACATTCAATTTCACAAGGCACACCTTTTAGATTCAATAATTATATGATCAATACTTCTAGTTTTTAGAAGCAACAAAAAGGAGACTAAGCAAGGAAGTTGAAGGACATGAAGCTTGTATATGTGTGGCAAAATTAAAGGCTATCAATGAGGAAATGAAGGTGCTTAACAAAAGCTCTTTTCTATAACAATGAGGTCACTGAAAAGTAGGCTTTAGAAGAACTTAACAAGGTTCAAGAATTTTCGTATAAATCCCCTAGGAATGGAGAATTGAAATAGGCTAAAAAAATTAGTCTAAGAAGGTATGTGGAGGCTTTAAAAGCTCATTACTTCTTGCTTAAGTAGACGGCAAGAGTCATTTTTGGTTCAAGGAAGGAGATAGAGATACCAAAATCTTTCACAATGCTATCTTGGCAAGAGGGAATCAAAATACCATTACATCATTGCAAACATCAAATGGATTCCTAGCTGATAACCAAAAGGATCTCAAGAATGTAACCATGTACCATTTGAAAAATCTTCTAGGAGTGGAATATCCCTCCTTCCTCTCCTCTCTAGACATCAAAAGCCTTATACCATATGGCATCAATCAATAGTTACCTGATTCCTTGGTCAGACCTTTCTCTAACTCTTACATTAAATAGACTCCATCCAACTTAAGACCAAACAAAGCTCAAGACTTGATGACTTTAATGCCAATTTCTTTCAAAGAAAAAATTGGCCCCTCACAGGATAACATAATCACTTGTACTATTCAATAATTCATTGCCATTAGGAAGCTCCTTAATGAACTCAACAATACTCACATTTGTCTTGCTCTTAAGATTCCTAACCCCTTTTCTTTGGACGACTATAAACCAATATCTTGTTGTGAAGTTGTTTATAAAGTGATCTCCAAACATCTTATAGATAAGATTCAAGCCTATATTGAACTACATCATTAATTTATGCCAAGGTTCTTTTCTTAGAGGGAGATCCATTAGTAATTATTACAGATTGAGTAGTGACGTCCATTGACTCTAGTCTTTATTACAAGGATTATAATCCCTTGATCATAGGGATTACATTCCCTAAAATCTAAATTAATATTGTGAATGTGTATATATATCCTTACCTCTCTATAGTGAATATCATGTATAATACAATCCTCTCTCTTTTACATGGTATTTGAGCCAAGTTTGGCTATTTGAGATTCATTATGTATTCTATCCAAATGAGTAGAAACTTCATTTCGTGTCTTAATTCTACCCAAGGAATAGAACATTGCATTTTGTTTTTAGGTCACCATTTTCTGTCAACCCCCTCTTCTCATTTTCGGCACCAAAAGGGTGCCCCTCATTGGTGAGCCAGCCCCAAAAGTCCGACTACCTAAAGAGCTGCATGTGAGCCACATGCATTAGTTAACACTCTCAGTTGCCATCCCACTTACCGGCACATCTAGGCATGTCCACCAACACCGTACACTTAGGCCACCATTTCTGACGTCTACTTTGACTAATCAATGCCTCTGATAGTCTAACTCTATGTTTCTGCCACCCTTTTGCCACTACTCCCCTTGTTCTTGGTGTTTCCATTAGGATTTCACTTAGGCTTGTCACAACATCTCCCTTGGATTTCTACGTTGGGTCTATTGCTAGGTTTTTCCAAGGTTTTCTTTGCTTTAGAGCATTTTATTTGGCATCTAATTCCCTCACCTTGTTTTTGACTATTATTATTTATGGTCAAGTTTTGTTGTAACAAATGTCATTCCTGTGATATCAAAAATCACGGAAGATAAGTTAACTGGCTTTAACTATTTTCATTAGTGTAAGATAGTTGAAATTTATTTAAGGATCATTTATAAGGATCATCACCTTACCCTCTAGTGGACCATACACACAAGGAATAGTTACGTGATGATGCTCGATTGTTCCAACAAATTCATAATTCTATTAACAACAATGTCATCAGTCTCATTAATTATTGAGAGTATGTCAAAGAGCTAATGGATTATTTGGAATTTCTATTTTCTAAAAAGGGAAATATTTCTCAAGTTTATGAGGATTGTAAGGAATTTTATCGAGCTATCTTCTAAACAAGGAAATATTTCTCAAACTTATGAGGAGTGTAAAGGATTTTATTGAGCTGAACAACAAGACTAATTCCTTCAATCTTATTTTATGAACTTCAAAAAGATCTACGAAGAATTAAATGTTTTGTTACCATTTAACCCTAATATTAAATTCCAACAAGCCCAATGAGAACAGATGGAAATCATGAGTTTCTTAGCCAAACTTAACTCACAATTTGAGATTGCTAAGTCTCAGATTCGTTCCAGAACTAAAATTTTCTCCCTATATGAGGCCTTCACTTGGATACTTCATACCTATACTAGCGCTCTGGTTGCTCCCACCACTCAGATCTCTGGTGCCCTTGTGAGTCAGAATACTATGAAAAATCATCCCAGAGAAATACTAGCAAAGGAGGAATAGGAAATTGGGATCAAGATATAAGAGGAATCATTTATCGATATTGTTATGAACCGGGTCACACCAAACACACTTGTAATACACTTGCATGTCTTCTTTCCTCTTCTTCCCAATAGGTTATTGATTCTGGTCATATGACAAGCAATCCCAATCTCTTTTTTATTTTCCAAAACAGTCATCTTCTTCCTATGTTACCTTAGCATAGGGATCTACTTCCTCTGTTATTAGCTTTGGCACTATTTACCCTATTTTATTATCGTGATTATCATTTGCCTTACATCTACCTGAATTCTCATTTAATTTACTACGAGTAAACTCACTCATGGCTTCAATTGCTATATCTCATTCTTTCCTGATCATTGCCTTTTTCAAAATCTTATGATGAAGAAGATGATTGGTAAAGAACTTGCATTAGGAGGTCTCCACATTAGGAGTTGGGACTAATTCCCGATTGCCACGTATGTTTAAATCCTAGAACGACCATGCAAAATTAATTATCGCAAGTGGGATTTATGGCCTTCAACTAAGCCATTTCAATACATTACTGTTTCATGTAGCAAAGCGTCCCTGAAATAATAGAAACTAGAAACCATTTCTTAGCCGCTGATCCCCTGAAGCTTTATAACATATTGCTCAAGACATTTAGCAGAAGATACCCAATAGAGACCTATTAATTAGTCAGACTATCACTTTCATTTCCAAAAGATGACATCAAAAAGCCACAAAAAATGTATTGCTTGGACTAAAGTTTGAGAAAAACAATCCTTAGAAGATTTTCATAGATCTGTAATTTTTGTTTTTAGTTTGAAAACCAAAATATACTGGATAGAGAAAAGTAGGAGACCAAATAAGAATTCCAAGATTAGCAAGAACGATCCGGAAAGAAAAAGACCCACAAATTTAAAGGGCTGTGAGGAATTGCATGACAACAGTTTATTCATTGAACTGAACAAACCACATGTCCAGTACACACAAACTCAAGTAATTTGGAACGACCTATCCAAAGGAAGCACAGAAGGCTACAAAATATTACAGTTAAACAATGAAACAAAAAAAAAGCATGAGAAAGCAAACCAAGTGATTAGAAAGCTAAATCCATAGAGCACGTCCTAAGTAGTAAAAAGTGTTCCTTCCTTACATGGTACCTTGAAAATCGCTGAATGACTCTGAGAAACACGCTTCAGCTTGAAAGAGTGAGAGAGCATCAAGAGGAAAGAGACAGCAAGATGCGGGTATGTTTTAGTTTTTACCACTTATGGCAAAGTAGACGAAAGGGGACTAAACGAGGATAAGGCTGAGAATAAGAAGAAAAAGAGATGGACAATTATGGGCAAGCAAAGGCTAGAGTCTAGAGCGAGGAAGTGTCAAGTAAGAGAAGTCAAACAATTAACCAGTATGCATTGAATTGAGAAAAATCGCATGGACGAAGGGACAGATACAAAAAGAGAAAGATAAAGAATACTTTCTTTTAGCCCCCACAAGAGGACACTGTTATGGCATGCACTGCACTGCATTCGTTCTCCTAATCTTTTTTCTTGTAAATTCGACAAAGTTGTGTAAGCTGCGGTCGGATTCTTTCCAACGTTTTTCTTTATTGTCAGATGGGAATTCCAGAGGCCACGAGACCTCCATCTCAAGATCCTCAAGTGGACCCGCCCTGTTCTTGCTGTTTGTTTAGTCTTATATTCCGACTCCGAGAGTTATAGTTGTTTCACCATAAATGAGGCGAATGGTCACTTCCTTCCCATGTCATAATCATCACAACGTCCCGATTTTATTTATAATGTGGAGGTGGCGGATTCGATATGGGCACCTCTGCTTTCCGGCACAGATATCACTTCGTACAAAATCCACCCAAGATTTTGTTATGACTTTTATATTTGAGATTATTGAGGCTGCTAAATGACGCGGCATAATATATATTATTATACGTAATGTAGCCGAAATTATACACATTCAAGAATATAATATGTATTCTTAACTAATAAATGGTTTAGTAAGAGTTAGTTGTACAATTTTAAATATCTAAAACTTACAAACGAAAGTGTTTATAGCATAATACCAAATTTCTTGTTCCTATAAATAAGTTTTTGGTATGATTTTAATTATACATGTGTATAGGGAGAATAGAAATTTAAAATTTTCACTATTATATAAAGATAATAATGATTCAAAATTTGCACGCTATATAAATAATAGAGATAAAATTAATACAAAAAATTAAACGTAAAACAAATAAATTACAATTAAAAAAATTATATAACATCTTGAGAAAATATCAACAACCGAGCTCCTATTTCTCTTTAGGATTCTTAGCGGAGATTGACAATTCATGCTATTGTCTGGTTGTTCCTAGTAGTTTTTTTTCCCCATCCACATCTTCTTAGTTCTTGCCTTGCTGCTTTGTTTCAAAATTCAAACAATTACTTTCAAAATTCAAACAATTACCTTTAGACAGTTTACAACTCCAGTACGATTCATCATAGATAGAAAAAAACTTGTTCACCCCACTATAAATCATTTAGAACAAACAACTGAAAAAGCTCAGGGCTCGAGTAGGTACTAATCAATGAAGAGGTCATATTCCTCCCCAGGTTTAACAATTACTGTAGATTTATTTAAAAAAAATTATGGAAGTTCAATGAAAAAACCAATATTCTTACAAAAATGGAGACATGGCCTAGATTTAGAAAAGTTTAAGATGAAATATGTCCTCATTTGGATTATCTTTAATAATATTCCATTAAAATATTGGTCAATCATAAGCTTGAGCTATTTAGTTAGCTATCTTGGTAAATCAATATTCCTAGATTAGAGATAGGAAGAATTTTGTGCACAAGGATTTATTTTTAAGTAAAGTCTGGTATTCAACTACCTAACTCAATTCCCTTTCTAAAAGTAGATGAAGAAGATAACCTAGTGGAAGCTAAAGTGACCATCAACTATCAAAGAAAAACAAAAAAGGAATAGAAGAATTTCAAACGGAAGAAAAGAGATAAGGAACAGTTATACCTGAAAATTATTCTCGAATGCAGATTGAACATGATAGCAAAGGGAATGGAGACACATCTCTCCTTTTGACAATTAAAGCCTTTTAAGGTTGTACTTTTTTACTAATTAATAATAATAATGCATTAATTTAAACAATTATCAAAGAAAACCTACGATCTACTGATAATAGAAAGCATGCAAACCTACGATGACCTTAATGTCACATAAATCTTTAATCATCAACATCACTTTTAATTATAGGATTAATTTAGCTTGCGAAAGTATCAAAGTAAGAATTATCCAAACAAATTCATCTGATCAGCTTGTCCATATCTCCTCAAACTTCATTCCTAACCAAAATGTAATTTGTTTCATCTTTATATGTGTTACCAACCATGCATTCTAGAGAATTCTTCTCTAGAATAAATAGAAACCCATTTACATAAGCATCAAAGTTCATTGTATGCTAATAGGGTATTTTAACATTGCATTATGTTGGAACACGTATAGCCCGAGTATTTACAATACGTTGCGGAAAAGACTATAACATAACACGATGTATAACCGAAAACATATAGGATGCGCAAAAAATACCTTTTTGACACAGATTGGTGGTTGCTTTTTCAGATTCGTAGACACTGCTACACGCGAATGTCCTCTACCGGTATCCACACAAGAATGCACGATCCGGGCTGCGGCTATCGTGTGCTAGCACGTCCTGAAACTCTTTTCGAATGCCGCACAATTTTCTCTCGGATGGTGGCTAGGGTTTCGTATCATAATGGTATTGCATCTTATGAGACCTAAGTTCCTCTATTTATAGAGAAAACCTAATCCCATTAAAGCCCAATAAGTTTCGGCCCATTATATCTCATATAATAAAAGCCC
>JANZLD010000001.1:36171882-36182395 GCA_026413575.1 Erythroxylum carthagenense | reverse complement strand
GGCGTCCCGGAGTGCACCCTACGGTGAGGGGGCGCTACAGATCCGGAGGGAACGCTGTTGCGAAGAGATCCGAAGAGTAGGCGGGGACAAAGAGCAGCGTGCATGAACCAACACAGACGAAGCTCAGTCGGGGATGAAGAAGCCCAGTGCGGGAAGAAGAGAGCCGAAGTCGGGGAGGCAGAGAGCTGGAGCCGGAGTCGGGGATGAAGAAGAGACGCCGCTATCGGAGATGGTTGCTGGATAAAAGTGGAAAAAGATACAAAACGTTAGGTTTTAGTCAAGGAGACAGCGTCAGTTGGTCCCTGTCCTACCTTTTTGGGAGGGACAGATTTTCGTGTCCCTGTCTACCGGAAACAGGGGACAAAAATCCGGCTACATCAACCAAACACTCCTGGGGGTAGGATTTTTTGGTCCTGTCTACTGTCCCCACTCACGGGGACAGTAACCAAACACAGGGTTAGAAAATAAAGAATGAGTTAGTGTACAACAAACTGAAAGCAGAAATACACTTACAGTATAATATTTGTATACAAATCAAGAAATTAAAGTGTGATGAAAGAATTTAGGGTGGTACCTTGAGAGGAAATAAGGTTATGATGAACTAGACAATTAGTAAAGTGTGCACATGGAGAAGTAGTGTCTAGACATGGACCCTAGATGGCCCTATAGTGGTGCATAGGACAGATATCCAATAGTAAACAAGGCTCAAAGGTGATCTTGAACAATCTTTAGTATGTAGAAAGCATAATATTTTGTGTTTTTTATTACACCCCATCTAACGGATAATTATTGGTGTAAATGCTCAAAAATCCCATCTTGCATATATTTTAATTTTAATTTTTTCAAAAAAAAGTGGACTTCCGTAAGGCCTATGATTTAGTAAACTATGATTTCATCCTCCAACCAATTCAAGGATTTGACTTCCTTGAAAAGTTTAGGCTTTGGTTCAAATTGTGTATCACTAGGACATCTTTTAGTGTCTTGATCAATAGGGAACTTACAAATCTCTTTAAATGAGGTAAAGGCTTGAGACGAGAGGATCCAATTTTCCTTTACATAGTCATTCTATATATGGAAGCTTTAAACAGACTAATCAAACACAACATTGCACTAAAATTAGGTTTTAAATATCATAACAAGTGTAGTAAAGTTGTATTGTTTAGCATGGAGTTTGATGATGACCTAATTCTATTCTCTAAAGCTAATGAAAGATTTATGGTTATTCTAATTAAAGCCCTAATTATCTTTAAAATTTTTATAGGATTAAATATCAAATATGAAAAATGTTATATGATGGTATCGAGTAGTGCATCCCAGTTAGAAAAAAAGCCATCATCTATATCTAGTTTGAAAATTAAAAGCCCCCCTTTTACTTATTTTAGGTTGCCTCTATCCACTAAGAAACTCCAATATAGGGATTGTATTCCTCTTATAGATAAGGTCTAATATAGATTAAGGACCTAGGTTATTATTGATAAAAAAAGTATTAAATTTTCATGCATATTTACCAATCTTTAAACTTTTCTCTTATAAAAAAGGGTGGTAAAAACACTAAAAAGTCTTATTAGAAAGTTCTTATATATTGGAATGGGAAATAAGGGAGGGATGGAAAGTGCAACGAGGCTTGCAAGCCAAATGTTGAAGGGGGATTGGGAGCATACTTATCTAATAATCTAATATATAATTATTATCAGTGATAAAAAAATATAACTATATTAATATTAACAATTAAATATGTTTTTGTTTTTATTTAAAAATATAAACAAAAAATTGAAAGCAAAAATTGAAAATTATAACAAAAAAAAAACAGAAGTATAACTAAACAGAACCTCAATTATTTTAGTAGATTATGAATCCCTGCGATAATAACATAAACAAAGATTTGTATCTCACTTTAATTTGATTATGGCTTTGTATTTTATTCTTTTCTTGTATTTGACAGTAAATTAATGCCATGCAACTGTGTAATATTAATTAATTTAATTTAATAATTCAAGTTTTATCAAATATAAATTTATAAAAAATTTATCAGATTTGATTTTTAAAAATGTTCTCAGATTGAATCGATGGCCCATCTCATAAAAAGAAAAAGGAAAAAGCCCAACAATTTGCACCTTTTTTTAACCATATCGCGTTCCTAAGCCTAACTGCCTTTCTGCAACGAACCCCTCCAAAGTCCAGAGCAAAGATCTGCAGCATTAAAGGTTCAACCCTTTTCTCCTTCTCCTGCTGTTCCTTTTTGTTTTTCTTTCAATTTCAAAGGCTGCATTTTATTTTTATCAATCTCTACTTCCTGCAGATCTGTGAATTTCTGCTGTTCATCGTTTATTCGTTGTTCTCCACCCCTAATCAACAGATCTGTAATCATGGATTTTATTAAGGTCTTCGACCAAACAGTCCGTGAAATGTGGGTTTTTCGCTTCTCTCTATTTTCTTTTCTCTGATCTACCATTCAATTCCTTATGTCATTGATTGCTTTGTCATTTTCTTTTCTTCCCATTGGATTTCCAGAAAGAGGGAGGTTAATCTCAAGGTCTTAAAGGTTCCTGAAATCGAACAGAAGGTGCTGCATTTGTCTGCATAATTTTTCTGAATTTTCTTTTTCATTTTCTGATGGTCATTAGTTTCTGTAAGTTATGTAGTGTTGTCTCCTGAACATTTTCTTATACCATGAGCACAATCTGAGCATTTCAATTCATAGAGATCTTGCGCCAAAGTGTGACGGGATGTGATGATATAATTTTTTTCACTTCGATGTCATTATAATTTTCTTACTTGATCTTTTATTTTAGGTCTTCAAACACAAAGAAATTTAAAGTAATTCATTTCTTCGTCTTCTTTATCACCATTCTACTATTCCTCAATTAGAATATGCGAGTTTTATGTTCAAGTTTGTCCGTTTTTCCATTTTATGAACTGAGAGCATATCAATGCAGGTGTTGGATGCAACCGATGATGAGCCTTGGGGTCCGCATGGCACTGTATTGGCAGAGATTGCACAGGCAACTAAGAAATTGTAAACTTAAGAAACTTATTTCAATTCCCACAAGTTTTTCTCATGTCCTTTTTCTAGCAGACCTTTTTGCTTTCGTTGTAACTTCAGTAGCAGATTGTTAGTTCCATTATAAATTTAGTAAGATTAGCTACTTTTCTTATGTATATTGTTCATATCATTGTGACTATTAGCACAGAGTGTCAGATGGTTATGAATGTTCTTTGGACTAGATTGACTGAGACAGGCAAGAATTGGCGTCTTGTGTATAAGGTAAAGCCTTTTCACACTCGACAAAGACGTTTAGATAATATGAATTGTAGACTTTCAATGTTATTTCTTTGCAGACATTTTACTGACTTTATGTTTGATTTGGCTGGTATCAGGCGT
The DNA here is from genome assembly GCA_026413575.1 of Erythroxylum carthagenense. NCBI lineage: Eukaryota > Viridiplantae > Streptophyta > Magnoliopsida > Malpighiales > Erythroxylaceae > Erythroxylum > Erythroxylum carthagenense. The sequence goes on along the minus strand of JANZLD010000001.1, from coordinate 36,179,013 downwards.
TGGCTGTTATCGAGTATCTGGTGGCACATGGGTCTGAACGTGCAGTTGATGACATAATAGAGCACACATTTCAGATTTCAGTGAGAATCTTTTTATTGTAGTCAAATTGAATTGTTGATGCTTATTTCATTTCTCAAGAATGGGAATCTAGTGGTAAATTTGACGTAATTTTATCCTATCTGTGCTTTACTGCTTTAGTCACTTTCAAGTTTTGAATACGCTGAGCCCAGTGGGAAGGATGTTGGACTAAACGTTAGGAAGAAGGCTGAAAACATTGTTTCCCTTTTGAATGATAAGGAGAAAATACAAGAAACCAGAAATAAAGCCTCTGCAAACCGTGACAAGTAAGTTCACTCTTGAAGTTACTGGTGTCACGTTTGAAATTAGCATTTTGGTAATTGGATTTTCGGTTTGCCACTATTTTTCCAGGTACTTTGGTCTCTCTTCTACAGGGTTAACTTATAAGTCAGGTTCAGCATCATATAGTGGTGGCAGTTTCCAGAGTAGTGATAGGTATGGCAGTTCAAGAGAAAGTGACTATAGAGATACTTATAAAGACATGGATTACTATACAGAAGAAAAGACGGATAACAATAAGTATGGAAGGTCAAGACGAGGTGATGTGAATAGTGACCAAGGAAACTCAAAGATCAGCTCTGAACATGTTGGCAGGTCTGAGTTCGTGGCACTTTTCTACTGAAGATCTTAATAAACTTGCCCATAAAGACGTATGCTTGTATTTTGATGATTAATAGATAAAGTAGTTGTAAGAACATTATTGAGATTGACTTATAGTAAGTTTCATCACATAATAAGGGGCCCATGGCATCAATATCTTTTCATTTAAGTTTGACCTGTACGATTTTGACCAAAATTTCCATTCTGAACATACTGAAAATGAGTCTAACTTCTGCTTGTCCAGCAAAACTAAGCCATCACTTCCAGCTATTGGTTATGCTTTTATTAAATTGGAAATGTTTTCTTAGGCCTTTTTGTGGTAATTAGTTACATATTCTACTTGTAATGAGTTTTCTTTTAGGACATTTCCTCTCATCTAATGGTGCTATGCTCTTTGTGGTCTAGGTTTTTTTTGGCTGATGATCTTTTGCCATCATTTTTGTTGCACATAAACTAGTTATCATATTCTATTTCATTCTTGAGTGTTCATGACTTTGTCCCTGAAGCTAGTAAATTTTGTACTTTGCTGTCCATTTGCTTAACAGCAAGGATCAAAATAAAATGTCACACACTGCATCAAAAGCATCTGCCAAGCCATACAAATCTGGTGAGAAGAATTCGCTTCCTTCTCAACACTCCAGTGCCCTGGCAAGTAATTATGGTGACGATGATGATTTTGATCCTCGAGGGACTTCTGCAACTGGTGAGTACTCTAAACAATGTCTTACATGGTATGCCTTTGTGCTTCATCCATCTACACATGCTAGAAAGGGTTTGTCTGAGCTATGTACCTTTACCTCAGCTAATGTATTAGAACTCTATTGGTTCAGTTCTTACACATAAGTAGAAAATGAGCACCAACTGTCCTAAAGCAGAATGTATGCAATACCAACAAACTATGAACATCCCTGATGATTTGCCAAGTCTATAGATATTGAGGGATACTTCATTGATGCTATCTGGTGATAGGTAATTTTCTGTGCAGATACTATAGCAGTATATTAGAACAACTGACTGTTATTTTTATTTTTGAGAAAACAACTGACTATTATTGTTGCTGTTGGAGTTGTAAATTTATTTGCATCACAAAGAACCCAATGTTGTACCTTGTTTCTATCTTTTCTTTTTAATTGCTAGAATTGTTGTTTTCTGCAATGTGTTTCTCATGTAGATGCACTTATTCTCTAATTTAAATATACAGCATGCTTCTGCACAAAAGGTCTTGTCTAAGATTGCTTGTAACATTCATGAATGTGGACTTGGTTGCCATTGATTCATATTTACCTGATAGAAAGATACATTTCTTCATTTGTTGTACTTTCTTCTACCTGACAGAGTCAGCTGCTCATGTTACTAACAAAGTAGACTTGTTTGGGGAAAGTTTGGTTGGTGACCTTTTGGATGCACCCTCTGTTCCAGCAGAATCTGCACCCAAAAATGATGATTCATCAGAGACTGATCTTTTTGCTGATGCTTCTTTTGTATCAGCACCAGTGCAAGTTGAAAAGGGAACCAGTCCCCATTCTGAGGTCATATACCTTTATCTTAATGTACACCTTACTATTGTTGGTGCTAAATTATTGTGTCCTAATAAAAAAAGGTGTGATGAGTTCTGCAGCCTCAGGTTGATCTGTTTGCTTCTCAGCCTATCAACAGTTCTGCAGTACCTTCCACAATTGACTTCTTTTCAGCTATTGATCCAGTTGTGCAACCAGAGACTAAAGCTTCAAAATCTGCATCAGTTAACTATACCACTGTTGATCCATTTGCTGCTCTTCCTTTGAACAATTTTGATGGATCTGATCCTTTTGGTGCTTTCACTTCTAATTCCAATATGGTTACATCAGAAACCACAAAATCTTCTGAAAATGATGGCGCTTTCAACATTTTGAATGGACCATCTTCAACAGACTCCAAATCAATGCAAAAGAAAGAAAATTTCCAGGTGAAATCTGGAGTATGGGCAGATTCACTGAGCCGTGGAATTATTGATCTTAATATATCTGCTCGTAAGCATATCTTTACATGAACAATTCTTATTTCTTTAGGCATGCATACTTGCAATCCGTTTGAGCATTTCATCTATGAGTGCTTAGCAGGGATTGAGAAAGTAATCTGGTAAAAGTCTGACCATGGCAATCAATTCATGCGAGAATAATTGATTTTTCGTTTCTGTATTCTTCTCATAATGCCTAGTAAGAGGACTTTCCAAAACTCCCTATAAGAGATTGTTATGGTTGCAAGATCTATTAATATAATCACAGACATGTCAAACCCGTTTATTAACTGAACCTGACAGCTATTTGTTATGGGTCTTATCAGGCTTTAACTTTCCAAATGATTCCTTCTCTCACATGGTTGTCGTTTATTTCAAACAAAGGATTGATTTCTGCATCCTGTACTTGAAAGCTTTTCCATTGAAGCTATACTTGATTGCAAAACCATAAAATCCATGCAAACGAAGTCAAAGGGTCTTGCTTAGACACACAGGATTTTGTGTGTATCATTGATCTCACTGCTCTCCACTTGTGCAAGAGAACTGTATCCTGGGCAATAGTCTCGTGGAGGAGTCAGTTGAAATATATGTACCCTATGGATGGGGCTACAAGATTGCTGCGAATACTGTCCTGTCATGTTTTTCGATACAATGCATTTAATCTAGAGTCATAGTCGATTAATGATGACCTCTTCTTGTTGATCTTAAGAATCAACTACTGTTTGACAGTCTTGTCATTAACCGCAAAGTAGTTTGCTTGCGAAAAACTTCTTCGGTTCTATATATTTCCATTCAACTATATGTTGTAGAATCCATTGATTTTAAAAACCCCTTGTTAAATCTTCCCTATAAGATTGAAGGGGTTTCTCTTTGTGTATTCCTTGCCAGCCAAGAAAGTTTCACTGGTAGGAGTTGGTGTTGTGGGCGATCTGAGTGATGGGCAAGATGAAATGAAGAAGGAATTCCCAGCAACATTTTACATGGGGAAAGCTATGGGCACAGGGACTGGTATCGGCAAGCCTGGGTTCACATCGCAGGCTTCGCAGATGACAGGTGCAGATGACTTTTTCTCAAACCTTGGCGGCCAACACTATCAGCATGGCAGTTTCAAAAAGTGAATTTGTTAATTCTTTGATCCATTAACTTCTCCGTTTTCCTTTACCTATTCAAAGCTACGTGCTACTTGTGTGGTTAATCTTGTTTACGAGTCGTGAGTAAAGTTCATCGAGACTAGCTACTGCATCTTATTCTATCGTGGGATACCATCATTTCGTAATGCGGATTGCCTGCAGATGTCCATTTAGTTCATGTCAGCTGGCCATGATGTAATTGTATTTATTTGATCTATAATACTACTAGTTTAGGGAACTGCTTGTACCAGAATACTGGACCAACCGTTATACGGAAATCATTTTCTGTCTTACGAGTTCGTTACTCATTCTAACTGGACATCCGCGCAGTCAATGAGCCTTGAATTGGGTTAGATTTTTAAGTTGTAACTGATACATCTTCAGGAAACACTAAAACCATACCTGGTTTTGAATGAGCACGGTAATCCAAGTTTTGTGATAACTTGCCCTAGTGCCTGAACCAGGATAATGAGAATAGTGAACAAACAAATTAATGTGCGATCAGATGGAACGATTGATCATTATGCCAAATTTCGAATGCGATGATAGCTTGGAATCGAGCCTCTGAAGCTTAATTTTTAATCCTAATGTAGCTGTTAAACCTGTTTGTCTCACTGTTTTTGCTTAGTCGTTGGTTCAATGAGCTTGTGTAACAATCTCAACAAATGTTGCAGAATAAAAAGCATTGCGGGAGATCTAAAAACGGTTGAGCATGATTCTATTCTCATTGATTAATTCGTAAAACAATTTGATATAAGAGCAACGAACATGATCAAGAAAGAAATAGCCCCAAGGACTCATGGAGTTGAGCTGGGAGAATTGACGAAAATGTCAAAAGTTTGTTCGAGGCCCAAGCTCGGAATGAGAAGATTTTGCTAGACACGTAGAATAGAGTCGACAAACAAGAGAGATGTTTGAGCTCAAGTCAATGTTCATCCGATGCAAAGGTTTGGCATAGAACAGGGAATAATCAAATTCACTGATAAGAGTAAACATAAGCAACTACTCGAATCTCCCACAAAAAAGAAGTTTAGCAACCCGGCGCAGGTGAGTTAGTAAGGAACTTTTTTGGCTTAAATGAAGTTGTGGGTTCAAACTCTCCTCATAAATACAGTTGTTTAAAACTTGAAGCTAGAGCTTTGCTTCTCGCAAGGGACTTACTCGACTCGAGCAGGGATTAGTCTGAATATGGATGACTTAAAAATATCTTCTCATAATTAAAACCATACTAAAACACCTCGTAGGTAACTAAAAAAAACAAAAAAAGTTTAGCATAATTGAATTTTCAGCATTTTATGAGGAGCATATCAAACGATGGTTGTATCTGTGCAAGCAATTCTTATTCCTGACGATACATCAAAACACTTAAAAGTGGGAATGGTAGCAATACATTTAGAGGAGCTGGTGTAGGAGTGGTACCGGCTCTATCTGAAGAATAAAAGTACGGTAGAAACTGTAGAATCGAGAGAGTTGGTTGATCTTCAATGACTTGGTGGCAAATTTTAAGGAGTTAAAACATGAGGGGTCATTTCAAGAGTAATATGCCAAATTTAATCATTACTCCAATCAACTGTCATTCCATAGGATTTTTTGGTGGTTTTTCCTAAAATTACTTAACCCTGAATTGGAGTTGTGAAATTGATGGACTGTATCATGCTTCAACAAGTTTATCTACTGGCTAGGAAACAAGAGGCAACGACGGCTACTAAGGGGAGCACTCGGGTGTTAAAAGGAGGCATGAGAGCACTCAACAATAGAGGGAACTTCAACACATGCCCAACAAGCTCCTTCAATAAATGGGTTACTCCCTATGCCAAGTAATCTATCACGACCCTACTCATTAAAAGTTAATAAAATATCAAGATTTGTCAGCAATAAGGCGTTTGAAGAAAAAAGAGCTAAAGGACTTTGTTTCTGGTGTAATAAGAGGTATATATATCCTGGCCCACAAATGTAAGAAGAAGCAACTCCATTTACATTTAATGGAGGGGGAAGAAAACATCAGATATCGGTAATTAATGGGATAAAAGAAGAATGGATATGAGAGAATTATGCAGAACCTACTTCTCATAACGTGTCATTGTAGGCTACATGGGAATCGAAGGAGAATGAGAGTTCAAGCTATTGAGGAGTTTAGAGATGTATTAGAAGAAGTTGATCCACATTTTTATTAAAAAATGGGAATACCCATAATTCTGTGGAAGTCTCAATGATCAAGAAGGGGAAGCGTGATGTGAGGGAAGTAAAACCATTTCCAGATCACCATCGGTTGGGGATTAGAACTAACATATAATTGACGCTGCATGAATGTCACATGGTTTATGCAAGGATTACAATTCCCTGCCGATGTTTTGATAATAGCTTTAGGAGGTTGTGATGTGGTATTAAGAATATAATGATTATTGGGATTAAAGGATGTTTTTTATACAACTTCAGGAGAAGAATATTGACTTTTAGATGGAAAGGGGAGTTGGTTACTCTTAATGGCAATCTGAACAAGGGATCTAAGATGGTTTCAGGGAGATAATTTCAAAAGGTTCTCAAGCATTTAAAGAGGAGACAACTTCATAATACAATTAACGTATCCTATTGAATGTCAACTACAATCAGTTGACATCAAGGAGAACCAATGAAGTGGTTTTTGATTTATGTAGTTTATATTGTATTTTTTAGGTATTTAAGTATTTCTAGACGATTTATCGTATGTATAGGCCTAGAATTGTGTTATTGTTAGTGTTTGTATATGTATTAAGCATTGGAGTGATTTAGAGCATGAATTTGATTTTAGTTTTATGCGTTAAGATGTGTTTGATGTGTTAGTGAGTGCATTGAATAAGAAATTGAAGAATGAAGAAGATGTTGAATGTACGAACAATTAAAAAATCAGGCAAATATGATACAATTTATGAACAATTAAATAGAAAATACTATAAATAAAGAACAAATAAGTCAAAATACAAAAAAATAGTAGACTATAAATTAGACAAAATAATCAACATAACCAAGGCCCAAAAATTGGTATAAGAGCCTATATCGAAAGAAATTACTTTAATTAAACTATGGAAAATATAGAAACTGTAGAAAAAGATGTACAAACACAACTTGAAGAAATTACTCATTTAGTTAATAAATTAACACTAGAAAATCATTCGTTAAAAAAGGAATTTATAAAACCTATAACAGATCAAGATGAAATCATCTATAGAAATAAATATGATCAAGAAATTTTCATAGATGTAACATCCCACCACCTCCTGGAAGGGTAAAATAGGAAATTTGTCGTAGGATGGGATTGATAGGGAATAATTAGTACTGTTCATGCATAAT
>JANZLD010000001.1:36124983-36140979 GCA_026413575.1 Erythroxylum carthagenense | reverse complement strand
GAATTGTATTTTTAAATGACTCAAGTGTTTGTAGTTGTGAAAGGGCCCGGATGACTATTGAAAATTGTGTTAAGTGAAAAGTAAAAGGGCCAAATGGTCATATGGGAATTTGTGTAAATGGCATTGTATGATGGGAAAGGGCTTATGCCCCATTTGATTAATGACTCCCATGTGTGTCAAAAAAAAAGTATAACGAATTTTGATTGATCGAGTGCGTAGCACACCACCCTCGCGGGGCACAATCTTGGATATCACCATCGATATCGGGTTTGGGTCTTACGGGAGTGAGGTGCTACAATATAACCCTAAAAACACCAACAATCAACTCACTTAACCAAAAATCTATCATTATCAAAATTCCTATTTATCAGACTACTTATTATAATACTTTAAAACTTATAACTGAAAAATTGGATCAATTACAATTTTATCTTTAAAATAATTTATATTTACAAACTGAAATAAAAACCTTACTTGATCAAGTCTGTAGTGAACATCCACTAGATCCAATTAAAAATACTAATACCCAACTCATTCAAAAAAAATTAAAAGACCCTACACAAGAGATAAATATTCGAAATAATATCTCATATACTCAATAAAATGTGCAAGAATTTATTTGAGAATGTTCCAAATTATTATCAAAACAATTAATCTCTCCAAGTACTAGTAAACATTCAACACTTGCTTTTTATCTTAACAATCATTATGAACAAAAAGAGGTGAATGTCGTACGGTTATTAACTATAAGAAATTAAATGAAGCAAATATTGGAGATGCATATAAATTACCTCGAAAAGACTATATTATAAATAAATTAAAAGGACATAAATGGTTTACCACCTTAGATGAAAAATCTAGATATTAGCAACTACGTCTACATGAAAATACAAAACCATCAACTGCTTTGTTGATTTCTTTTTTGTTTTTCTACTGCTTGACTACTTTCTGGTTGATCGTCATTTTTCTTTACGTGGTCCATGAAAATTTCTTGATCAGATTCATATTTAGTCTTGATCTGTTATAGGTTTTATAAATTCCTTTTTTCACAAATGATTTTCTAGTGTTAATTTACTAACTAAATGAGTAATTTCTTCAAGTTGTGTTTGTACTACATCTTTTTCTACATTTTCTATATTTTTCATCGTTTAATTAACGTAATTTCTTTCGATACCGGCTCTGATACCAATTTTTGGGCCTTGGTTATGTAGGTTATTTGGTCTAATTTTCTGTCTACTATTTTTTGTATTTGACTTATTCGTTCTTTATTTACTGTATTTTCTATTAAATTAAGCATTAGTAGAAAACTTATCCAAGTTTCTACTGCCATGTATAATTTTCTTCAATTAATCGATGCACCACTTGAAGAAATCCAACTGTATCAAAATAGAATTAATAGACATAATGAACTATATCAATTAGAAAAAGAAGATGCTAAATATTTACATAATCAATTTAAAGAACATTATATAACACATCTTAATGAATCATACAATTTCTATACACAATTACAAGAACATATATTATATATTGACAATTTAGTTAATCAATATAAAACCGAAAAGGAATATTATGAAGACAGATATAATTATGTACAATTTGTTATTAATAATCAAAATGGAATAAAATTGATAAAAGAATGATTAGAATTAGCTAAAAATATCTATAATGTTTATATACAAGAATTAAACTATTTAAATAATACTTTACAGAAGCATCACCATCAGTAAAAATGACCGACATAATTACAGAAAACCAACCAAGTATAAAAGACCAAAATATATTAGATATCAATACTTTAGAATTAATTGAATCTACTGGTAATTTTCATATAAACACCTTACTATCTAAAGAAAAATAAAAAACAAATAGCTAAAACTCAACTAAACTTAAAATTTGGACAAAATATGCATAATCCTCTTCTAACAAATTTAATAATAGACAGAATATTATTTCTTATGGTAAAATTGTTCATGAAACACCAATCCGAATCGATCAATGCAGTGGACACATTAGACTAAATTTAATTGATCAAGAATAAATTTACAAACAATTACAGAAAATACCCAACGAATAAGCGACATAAAATCGGATATATACATTTATCTACAATTCAGATTTTATTAAAATCAACATTTCAAGAAGGAATTGATTCACCTATTAGAATGGCAATTATACTTGAGTAAATGTTGTATTCATATTCGTCTGTTGATTTTAATTCTTGAGATTCATAATAATATAAAGTATTGATAGTAGAATCAGTTTCGTAGTCGGATTCTATGAGTTCTAAATTATATCGTAAAGCTGAATTTAACATATTGACTTTTTCTTTATATTTATTAAGATTTGGTGGTTGTTTTCTTTTAGGACATTCGTTAGCATAATGTCCTTCTTCTTCAAATAACTAGTATTTACACTGTTTCTTTCCTTGAGGGCTGAAAAATAAATTTTTGTACATCTTGTTGAGTGTATGGGATATTATTTCGAATATTTATCTCTTGTGAACGATCTTTTAATTTTATCTCAATGAGTTGGGTATTAGTATTTTTAATTGGGTTTAGTGGATGTTCACTACAAACTTGATCAAGTAAAGTTTCTATTTCATTTTGTAAATATAAATTATTTTGAAGATAAAATTGTAATTGATCCAGTTTTTCAATTATGTGTTTTAAAGTATTATAATAAGTATAAATTATCTCGAAAAGACTATATTATAAATAAATTAAAAGGGCATAAATGGTTTACCACCTTGGATACAAAATTTGGATATTGGCAAGTAAGTCTACATGAAAATACAAAACCATTAACTACTTTTACTTGTTCTTCTCAAAAACATTTCCAATGGAATGTATTACCTTTTGATTTAAAATAAGCCCCTGGTATTTATCAACATTTTATGGATAACAATTTAGAACGATTCGAAGATTTTACATTAGCTTATATCGATGACATTATTATCTTTTCAAATACAGATAAAGAAGATCATTTAAAAAAAGTGAAACTTGTCCTTCAATGATGTAAAGAAAAAGGATTAATTTTAAGTAGAAAGAAAATTAAAATTGCACAACAAAATGATGAATATTTAGGCATCGAATTTCATAATGGTTTTTTAAAATTACAACCCAATATTTTTCTTAAAATACAACAATTTACCGATATTTAAAAAAATTGAACTCATGTACAACAATTTTTAGGAATACTTTATTATATATCCAATCAAGGTTGATTTAAAAATCTTGCTAAAGAATGAAAAAGATTACAACTCAAATGTAGTACAAAACATCAGTGGCAATGGACCGCGGAGGATACAGAAGCAGTACATACATTGAAATATCTCTTAAAGATTTACCCATCTTATATAATTATTTACCAAAGGATACACTCCTGATACAAATTGATGCCAGTATAGATACATAGGCAGGATGCCTGTTAGCATGACCACCCAATCAAAAACAATATTTATTGTGCAAATATATAAACGAAACATTTAGTTCTGCTGAAATCAAGTATCCAATACATGAAAAAGAAACATTAGCTTGTCTTAAAACTTTGAGAAAATGGCGTATAGATTTATTCCCAATATAATTTATTATTCAAACAAATTCGAAATATCTTTGTGGATTCACTAAATACAATATCAAAACAAATTATAATCATGGAAGACTAATTCGATGGCAATTAGAATTAAATCAATATAATTTTCATATTCATTATATAAAATCTTATGACAACAATCTTGCAGGTATCTTAACTAGAGAATGGAAACAACCATTATGAGTCTCAAGGAATCATTATCCAAGAAAGAAGTCGAATTGATTGAACTACAGCAATAAGTGGGAACGGTAACCAAAGAAATTAATCAGTTAAGGACTACTATTACTTTACTCGAAAAACAACTTTCTCCAGAACAAACACCTCAAACAACCTCTGCACCTACTATTTCTCCTATTACCCCATAGCAAATTATCCAACCCTCTTTATCCAAATACACACTAGTCTCTACCAGTTCTCAACGCAAAGAGGATTTCAAAGAAGAAAAAGTTTATATGATTTTTAATAGACCAATGGTAGAACTCTACGATGAATGGCACAAAGCATCTGTACACATCACAGGAAAATCCTCTATCATAAATAAAAGTTTTTCCACTAGACAAGAAGCTAAAAAGCGGTAGCCAACTTTAAAAACTCAACATTAAAACCTCAACACAAATAAGCCCTTAAAAACCTCCTTTTGAGCCCAACATGAAAAAATTGGGAAGACCTATTAATATGGATAAAATCAATGCTTTACTTACCAGAGCTTTGAAGGAAGAAATGTGAAAACTTAAATCAGAAATGTTCTGTGATTGTTTTCAAGCCCTCAATGATTGGAAGGAAGAACAAAAAGTATTTCAATACTCCCCACAGAATAGAGGCAGATATGGACCTAAAGCTATCATTTTCCCTGAAGCAGATCCATTAACAACCTACCTCTTCTTCCAAAGTGGATTGAAGGAAGGCACGATTGTACATAACGAAAGCAATTTACATTGAACGGTTCTCTATCATGATTGTGATAAAGAGCAATCAACAACTTAAAGCAGTATTATGCCAGGTGTGAGTTTTGAGAGTTTAGGGCTATTTTTGGAACTAAACAAAGTGGGAAAACCCTAGACACAACCTTAAAACCTTCACTATAAAAGAACATGAAAAATATAAAAAAGAGGCAGCAGTCACTACATTAAAGAAAATCAAAGACAAGGATCAAAGAAGAGCTTCAAAGAAATTCCAACAATCTAGATCAAGACTTCAATCAATTTTATTCTTTTTCTCTTTATTTCTTTCATTGCCTTGATTAAATAATTGGATTTTTCTTGTATAAAACATGATTATGAATTTCTAAATCCAGATTAGGGATTATTCTTGAATTATTTTGTGAACCTTATTTATTGTTGAATCCAATACATTGATGAATGTTTGTGATAATTGTCATGCATATGCTTAGTAACAAATCGAGAGAGTAGATCAAGTCATTAGTGTTAAGGTGCGCAACGAGAGTTGGTAGCTTAATAGACCTATAATTATTAAATTAACAAACAATTGAAGAAAGATCTTAATTGTGAAATTAATTATCTACATGATTGAATAAGTTAGTGGTAGTTTTGTGAATCGAGATATTACAATTGTATAACTATCGAATTCAATTAGGGTTACTTGATGAGAGCAATCAAAACTTTAGGATATATTGGATCAAACATAAATTGAATCAACAAGATCAAGGGAAACAAAATAAGGATAGAATAGTTCTTAAGTCTTCAACTTTGATCAATCTTAATTTCACTGGCAACTCAATTATATTATTGAGTACTTGTTTCTTTTATTATCTGTTTTAATTTCAGTTATTTATTTTAATTCAAATCAACTCTTAATACGTTAGACAAAGTTCTTTTTAAGTTTTTTAGGTGTTTAATAGTCCTGGTGGGAACTATACCCTTGACACTATAAGATACGATTTGTATACTTGTGGTATCGAGAGTTTTATTATTATAAAACTTGCTCAACACTTTTGATTAAATGGATCTTAGCTAATTATGCATAGGTATTCAAGAGCCAAAGAAAAATCATAATCATCAAATCCACTTGAAGGAGGTTATTGAAGCCATATATGTATAAAAAGTGACAAGAGAAGAATTTATCAGACATAAAACTAGCTCTTTTGCCTCACAAGTGGTCTTAGTTAACAAAAAATATAACCCATGGTGCATGTGTGTGAATTACAGTGAGCTCAACAGACATACAATTAAGGATAAATTCCCAACTCCCTTTATTGAAGAGCTATTAAATGTGTAGCATGGCTTTAATTGGTGTTTAAAGTTGGACTTGAGGTTATGTTATCACCAAATCAAGTTCAACCAGAAGTCATCTTTAAGATAACTTTTAAAACCCATTAAGGCCATTATGAATTCCTTGTGATAGATTATCCAATGCACCCTTTATCTTCCAATGTTTGATGAATGACATGTTTTAAGCCCTTCTTAAGGTAGTTTATATTGGTATTTTTTTTAAATGATATATTCATCTATAGAAACTCTTTCCAATCGCATCTAGAATATTTAAGTAAAACCATGGACACACTTTAAGCAGATCAATTGTTCATTAGAAAGAGCAAATAAATGTTTGGAGTTAGATAAGTGGAGCACTTAGGGTATTCAATATTAGAGAAAAGAGTAGCAGCTAATATAAGGAAGGTGCCTGTGAAACAATGATGGTCTAATCTTAAGAATATCAAAGAACTAAGAGGATTTCTAGGAATTATTGGCTATTATCACATATTCATAAAGAATTATAGAGAGAAAGCTAGACCATTAAGATAATTGTTGAAGAAGCAGTATGTTTCAAACTAGAACTAGAATAAAGAGGTACAAGAAGTATTTAAGGAAGAGTCAAGATTGTTGTTATGGTGATCACCCTTTTGATGATTTTTTTCTAAATTATTTGTCATAGAAGCTGACGCGAGTGAAATGAGAACAAAGTAGTGATTCAATAGGAGAAACATCTAATAGCATCATAAGCACAATTTTGGCAAATAGACATCAAGGATTATCAACATACGAAAAGGAGTTTCTGGTTGTGATCAAAGCTATCAACTATTGGCATCACTATCTTAATATAAAGTCATTCACTATACAATCATATTACAAAAGTATTAAGTATCTTCTAAACTAGTGTTTCACTACACACTTCTAATAGACTTGACTTTTGAAGCAATTAGCATATGATTCTGAAGTGTAATCTAAGAGTAAAAAAGAGAATTTAACAGCTAATGCCCTACAAGGCTCACTAGTTTAAACTTGTTGACAATGTTAGTGGAGGAAATTAAAGAGGTTGGACACATGACCTTACTATTTAGGATTTAATCAAGAAGCTCAATGCAGAGACCATTAAGTCATAGGCTTATAGGTGGAGAGAAGGATTTTAAAAGGAAAGAGAAGGATAATAATTAGGTTTAATCTATAATTAAGAACTAAAACTAATCAAGATGGGGCATGAAGACGCATCTGAAAGTTATTTTGAGATGTTAACTACCACCAAGAAGTTGCAAAGGCTTTTTTATTGGAAGAGCTTCACTAAGGATGTAAAGAATCACATTAAACTTTCCATGTTCTGCTAATAAACAAATATGACATTTCAACATTCCTAGGACGATTTTAACCTTTAGCCATTCCAGAGGGAAATTGAAGGGAGCTCAACTTGAATTTCATTTAGGGATTTCCTATGTTTAAAGGAAATTTAGTGATTCTAGTGGTGGTTGATAGATTCACCACATATACTCACTTCATTGCCTTGAAGCATCCCTACTCAACCTCAAATATTTTAATTTGCATGGCATTCCTAAAGCTATTATAAGTGACAGGGATCTAATCTTTTTTAGTAAATTCTAGTAAGAATTATTTAGATTACAGAGGGTTAGCTTAAAATATTCAACAATTATTGCCCTCAAACAAATCGACAAACAAAAGTTAACAATAAGACCTTGATAACTCATTTAAGGTGTTTTTGTGAGAAAACTCCACACAAATGGAGTGAATAGATTCCTTTGATAGAATGATAATACAACATTACTTATTATTCAACTAGTGATTCGACCCCACTTAAGGTTTTCTATGAGTATTCCCAGCAATTCATGTCCCATATTTAGTTGGAGATTTCAAGTTCTTAGATTGTAGATCAAACTTTAAGGCATAGAGAAACCGCACTAGTTATGAAAAAGTTCCATTAAATTAAAAACCCCAAGGTACCGTTGAATTAGTAAAGAACTCTCCTGGCTTAAGTGAAATTATAGGTTCTAACCCTCCTCATGTATGCAGTTGTTTAAAACTGAGAACTAGAGTTTTGCCTCCCGCAAGGGACCTACTCGACTCGAGCGAAAATTAGTCTGAATACGAATGACTTAAAAGTGTCTTCTTATAATTGGGATCCTCCTAAGACACCTTGTGGGCAACAAAAAAAAGAAGTTTCATCAAAAAAGTGCCCAACACCCAAGAAGTAACAAGTTAAAAAGTGAGTCGCTGGCTAAGACTTTGAAGTAAAAAAGTGGGTACAACTCAAGTTACACTTATACAAACAACACTCGCTTAAGTTTAACAAACAAGCCCGAGCCTGGTTTGACCAAGTCTAAAATCAACGAGTCAAGAAAATAAAGAGCATTTTTTTCAAAGATAATTCAACGTTATTTTCCTTTTTTAATTTTAAAAAATTAAAAAAATTCAGGTCGAATTGAGCCAACCCAAGCTTCGAGTTACATTAGTCCCAATCGGGCCTCGAGCAAGCCCCATCCATTTCCACGCTTACTCATGATAGAGGATTAATAAAAAAAACTCCTGTATTACGAGCCATATAAAATTCTGAAGGTGGACAAAGCAACAAACAAAGTAGCATTGCCTACAAAAACTATAATTCATACCATTTGCCATGTGTCTAAACCAAAAAGATCTCATGCTGTCAACTTTGGTCATCACAGAACATGGACCACTCTATGGAAAAAGATGGTTAATAGGAACAACAAACCGGCGACACAGAGAGTAATTCAGTGGTCAGATGGTATGAGTGGGGACACAACGTAGGGGACACACTTGGTGGAGCTTCAAAAGCAATTTCCGGAAGCTGAACTTTATGAACAAGACTTTGAGGGTCCAACAACCTGGGCACGTGCTTTCCAAATATTGGTTATCATAAATACGTCGAGTAACGGCTCTATGGCAATAACTATATCACTCTCTCTGCCTCCTCTCCCAACTCTTCTGTTTTTTTTTTTTTTTTTTCTCTTCCTCGTTCATGTACTGGCACGATTCTATTCCAATAGATCAATTGTCAAAACTACAAATTGAAGGTGTGCTACAATCATTGAGGTTCCCCTTTCAAAATCATTTTTAATGAAAGCTATCTCTGACAGCATTACGGTAACTTCATGAAAACTTTGTAACTTCGGAAGAGAGCTAATAATCATTATCATGCACATAGACCTGAGTAATGCCTAAACATGTTGTTTTGCTAGCGATTTTTATTGTTATGCTGAAATTTGATGGATCATATATCTAACATCCTCCCCCTTAGCATGGCTTCTGCTTTCCTCACTTGTTTCAGTGATCCAATTATGAAAACCTACAAACAAAAAATAATAACATTCAGCATCACGCGGCTAAAAATCTGTGTTTTATGAAATGTTTACAGATTAAAAGTTCTACCTAAATATATTTGTGTTTTATGAAACCAAGTCTAAGCTCAATGTTTACAGATTAAAAGCTCTAATATAAAAAATATTTAGATATTCGAAAACCTACCTTATGTCTTTTACCATATCTCACATAACTTTCTGAAGAAAATTTTGATGGCGTGACTTTCTTAGGTTTGCAAATAACATTTTATTTCTCTTGAAGATGCGCTATAAAAAACAGAGTTCAAGAAACCTCATATAGTCCTATGAGTTCAATTTCAAAGGCAACAACAATAACACAATCTAAACTATTCTTACCTTGTCAGGTGGACCCTTTGCACCTCCAATGACAATTTCAGCACTGAAAAGTATACATGTCAGGAAAGCATAGTGGTATTATTAACCAGAGGATCAAATGTTCATATGTGTAAGGAAGTGACCAATGAGGATTGGGTGCCCAACTGAGTTGAGAGTAATACTTGCAAGATTCCTTGATTGACAAAATGGAAGCTCCTCTTCTTCCAATAACACATCCCATCTTTCCACAAGGAACATGAAGGACTGAAAGGATTTCCTCCTCGGGAGGATTGCTCTCCAATGTAAGTTCATCTACGAATACAAACTTTAGAATGATTAGCAATCTACTTAAAACGTAAAGCATCTTCTTTCCACTGTTGACAAATCTGTTTCTTCCGGTAATAGAAATCAAATTAGTCAAACAAAAAAAGTTGCAGGAGATTAAGGATGTATACAAACCAATAACTCATCGGTCCTTTAATATTTAAATTAATTATGAAAAACTGAATTAAATTATTTACAATTCTTATTAATAATTAAATAAATAACATTGAATTAAATTATTTATAATCTTATTAATAATTAATATTAGATAATTAAATAATATTATTTAGTTGATAGTAATTCATATTATGAAAAAAAACAGAAAATAAAATTCACTTTTTATGGTTTTCAAAATTTATGAAAACTAAGAAAAACAAAAAAAAAACAAAAACCATAAACTCAAACAAACAAGTTTTTTTTACTGAATTTAAAAACCAAAAACATAAATAGAAACAAACAGGCCCTTAGCTCATGACCTAAGAAGCACAGACACAGACACGCGACACGACACGGAAACGGACACGGGGACACACCAACTTCTAAAATTTGGTGGACACGGACACGGCATATATATATATTATAAAATTTAGAATTAAGAAAAAAATTCAGAATTTATAATATAATATATATTGATTGATGTGTTTCAAGATTTCCAACATCTTGATAGTTCATACATATTTGGTACTTTATAAGCCCCTCTCAAAAAACATGGAGCATATATTCTATGGAGCATATTTTTCATTAAGCAATATCCGAGCGGTCTCTAGACGTGTTCGAGCTGTATCCACCGTGTGTCAGTGAGTATCCGACATGCGGACACAGCTCCATTTTGCCGTGTCCGTGCTACATAGCTCATGACGTAACAAAAAAACAATATACCATGTAAAGTAAAGGCTTTCATTTATATATAATACCTGGAATAGAAGGGAGAGATGGCCAATCAGCATAGGCATCGTCATTGTCATTCATGCAGAAACATCGACAATAAAGTTCCCCACGGACAGCAAGATACCATATTGATTTTGGGTTCAGCTTCTCCATCATCTTCCGATAGATGCAAAGAAGAAATCGAACATCATCTGTAGCTGCACGGATCATTAATTCAGAAAGAGGCCTGTATTTCCAGAAGTTAGGGTCCTGAAGATCATAAAATTAATACAGGGCTATGTCAGAAAGAACAAGATGAAAGATGATGGGATTAAAAGTTTCAGTTATGTGAGACCTAATTAACTGGCAACACTTTTACTAACTCTTCGATAAAAAATAAGTAACCATGAGTATCAGGATACAACTTCATATTAATGTAAGGACAGCCCACATCAAAATCACTGACGAACATTAAGCATTTCAATATTTTCCGTAAGGTTTCAGGCAATGTTTTCATAGTTCATTGCCTTTCTCTATTTCATATTATTGGTTAAAAAGTTTGTTACAACAATTCAATCACAGTTAAAGAACTTTTATCTATATATGGCTATGTAGAAAAGCCAATCTCTGTGATGGAACAATTTATTATATTGGCACCACAAAAGCAATATCACATCTATCTTACAATCAAAGTTGAAGCACTTGACCATTTCTAACATTAAAATGAAAAGTTATTACACAATATGTTTGAGATGTTTAATCTAACCTGTTGAAGGAGGAGACGGACCTCTTCCTTCTCCTGATAAGATATGCCTGCATTAGGAATGTTAGAGCCTCAATGATGTAGCAAAAAGGGTTTAGGGAATGAAATTCAACAAATATTACCTATTGATAATAGGAAAACGAAGTATACCTTATTGAAAAGAATATCTATACTAAATAACACAAATATTACAAATAGCAGGAAACTTCACCCTAATTAGGAATAAGCAAAATAGAGTTCTTGGGCTTTAGGGTGGATGCTCCTGCATCAGTGAAGTTATACTCCAAGCAATAAAAAGTTCAAATATTTAACAAGAAATAAGATGAATGAAAAAGTCACTAACCAAGGACCTGCATGGGGATATTTATAAAAGGACAGGAGAAATTCAAAATGTCTACAAATACTAATACTTAAACAACACCATTCAAACACTTATAAGCACATTCCAGGAATTGTACAATTGAAAAAAATTTCCAATAAATACCAGGACATATATAGTACCACAATATCGTGGATCTGCAAGGAGGCTGACAAATGAGATATAATCTGGGGATTTGGTCCTTCCATCTTGCTCCTCAATAAGAGAATAAGCAATCTAAGGGAAGAAAATCATAATTAGTTTGTGATTTATTATAAAATCAAAATGATAGATTAGTTGATGACCAGTATTTTTAGTTTTTAAGATATGCTGAAGCAAGCCATCAAAAACAAAATTGAGAACAGGATCAACTTTGGAATCAGTTGCTAGATAAATGCTTGCACAAAGCTAACAACATACCCAAGGGTTCATTGGCTAAAGTATTAAAATAATAGAAAGTTATTCCTATGGTAGATTAGTTCTGTTACACCTACAGAAAATTTCCTATTGAAACCTGCGTCAATCACACAATCAAAACCTTTTAATTCTTGCTGACCCAATATTGATTATTGAAAGTTAAACACTAGCATATATAAGCATGAAAAGAAATGCAACCCAAGACCTGCAACTGTTGTGTTAGCTAACAGGAAAGAAGCTTACCTGGGTGTCAAAAACATTGTGCAACTTGATGCCAAACTGAAAGTACAACGCCTGTAATATTGCAGTAGTATCATCAAATATGGAAACTACAGTCATAAAAAGGAGATGATACAGTTTATAAAGCAGGAAGAGGTAGATGAAATCAAACAGAGACCTCACTGTCGCGTTTGCAGTCGTGAATAACTTTTTTGACGTAACTAGATTCAAGTGCAGGCTTACACGCTTTCACAACCCCCTCTCTGCCAGTAATTGCATCAATCAAGTATATATCATCCGGAAAAGCAAGCTGCCACAAACAGACATGCACTATCAGGAACAAGTATGAAATCCTTAACTTGTAGATTCTTGGTGTTGAAAAGTTCTAAGGAAAAGAAAAGCACCTGCATGATACACAAAGCTCCATGGCGACAGAGATCGACACCCTCACAATCAAAACCAACAACTAATTCCTTATCGGGCGAAGGGTTAAGGAATTCGGGTGGAAGTTGAGAAGCCTCAGTGACAACATGAACAGCGACCAACGAAGATTGGCCTTCATGATCTAAGGGTTTGCTCCCTGAAATATTAAACAAAACAACTCAGCCCCAAAAAATGCACAAACACAGAAAGACTATCTACCAAGATTAAATCACACGGCAACGATAAATAAACAGAGGAAGCAATCGAACATTATATCCAATGCTTCAACAAGGACTAAGCAACCATAGCCGAATTAAACTAGTAATTGAAAATAACTCTGGGTAGAGATCTATAATCAGTGACCAAAAGGGTATCATGAAAAATCATTAATAGATTGCAGGAGAATCAACAAAAAATGAAGCTTGTGGGATAAATAGCGGCGGAATTAGTAAAGGAAAGATAAAATGTGAAGAAATTACCAGGGAGAGGAATGTGCGCTTTGTGACTGTCATGAGAAGAAGAAGAGGCCATTTGAGGATGGAAATCCGAACATGGAAACCTCGGTCTCTATCTCCCAACTGCAACTTTCCGGAGTAGGAAAATAAGAGAAGAAAATGAAGTATTTAATAAAACAAGTAAGAAATACCTTATTACATATCCCATATTCTTCGTGAAAGGATTAAAAATAAAAGAATTATAAAATATTTAATTTCATTTTTTTTCTAATTTTCTGAAGCAGTTTTTGAGGCTTAAACGAGCTCCAATCTCTCGAGACCTTAATAAAAAACATTTACGAATACGCACTTAACGTCTTTCTACAATTTTCTTAAGACGTAAGCACTCTTAACAAGTCAGAGAATCCATATGCTTATAAATTATATAAGTAACTGCAAGAACATTAACTGTTATCTATAGCTTTCATATCAAGCTTTCTCATCATAATCTTGATATAAGTCTAATCCACACTAATCGGGATCTATTTTTCTTCCAAACCTTGACCCATTAATTTAGATCATTTATTAGGTCACTTTATTACCTTTATCTAGATCAAATTATATAACTTAATTGATAAGTTATTGAAAAATTGAAAAATACAATTAATATTTGTCTAGTATTGTGGGAGAAGGATAAAATTGTCCAATATTCTCCCATTTGAACAAGTATTAATTACAGTTGTGACTCAGGTTTAAAAATAGTTTAAAATTGATTAAGTCACGCTATTGTATTGGTATCAAATTTTAGAAAATTAAAAATATTTGATCCAAAGGTAATGAGAGTCTAACATTATGTCTTCAAGGCTTTTGATACCGAAAAATATCAAACATATGTGTCATTTGTGACACAAGTCCAATATAATCACAAATATCTAATACTTCACTAATATAAATGGGAAAATGGAGTCTGGCAAACTAGAATGATACTTTACATTCGCTTGTAGATTTTGATTTCTCCAACTTTATGCTAAACTCCATGAGCAAAACTATAGTGAAGAAATCTTTTCTTCTTTGACCGAATGTTAAATAGTATTAGAGAAAACATGTCTTCTATCACCGGATGCTAACAAAGAGAAAACATGTCTTCTCTCACCAGATGCTAAATAGTATTAGAGAAAATATTTATGTTCTCCAACTAAATGCTAAAATGTATTAAAGAACCTTTATGGAATTGAAAACTTATATCCCCCTGTGTCATGTTCAATTTATGTATATTCATACTAAACTGTATGTGTCAAAATGACACAGGCTTAAGGTCAATCTTTACATATACTCAAAGACTTTTAAAATGCTTAAGATCAACACAAATCTTAAGGCTTTCATATTTATTAGGCTATACATAAGAACATTTATTACTAAGGATAAAAGGATGATCACCTATATTAATAAATAATCATAATGTCATAATACATCAAAATGTACAAACTTTTAAGGAGCAAATACAATGATCCCTAACTACTACCGTCTAATGACTTTAATATGCCCATATTGGATACATGTTTCACAAACACTAGTAGGTGAAGTCCTTTAGTCAATTGATCAGCTAACATCTCCTCAATCCTAATGTGCTCACTTCAACGTCACCCTTTTGAATCAACTCTTTTATGGTCAAATACTTGACCTCCAAATGCTTAGACCTTGTAATATTCTTGTTGTTGTTACTGAAACACACTACAGCAAGATTATCACAATATAATCGAATGGGTTTAATTGTTGAATCTATCATAGACAACTCAGAAATCAAATTTCTGAGCCAACCGCCCATGTAGTAGCTCCATAACATGTAACAAATTCTGCATGCATGGTCGAGGAAGTTACTAGTGTCTGCTTGACACTCTTCCACGATACTGCACCATCTACCAACATAAAAATATACCCTGAAGTGGATTTGTGATCATCCAGACACATAGCGAAATCATAGTCTGTATACCCTATGAGGTTTAAATCGTTGACTTTCCTATATATCAATGTATAATCCTTAGTATCCTTTAGATATCTTAACACTCACTTAATTACATTCCAATGGTCCACACCTGGGTTAGTCAGATATCGACTCAACAGTTTGACAACAAATGCAATGTCTGATCTTGTTGGATCCCGAACTTTTCTTGAAATTTGGAAGCATAAATTGACATTAAATTAGGAATTTTTTGGTGATTTATTCATGTGACCTTTCCTTATAAATTGAGCTTTTTGAAACTTTGATGTTTTAGGGCTAAAATGCCCTCTAAAGCTTTATAACAATTCATGTTACATATGTTTTGCATATGTTTCATAAAAGGGTGATGTAGTACGGTTTTGCAAAATGGCTAGAAGAGGAGACTTGTGATTGCCGTCTTTTTGAAACAATATTGGACTGATGTGTTTTGAAATGGCTTCTTCAGCCTTCTTGATGATTTTAGAGTATTTGCATAGCTTTAAAATGAGGCATTGTGTATTATGTTTGGATGTGGGAATTGGAGATTGTGGATGATAGAAGTCTTAGTGCAGGTGCTAGAAAATTGTATGAATGTTTAAAGAATTTGGCTAGTGTAAATTTAGGGGAGATGCTGTCAAAATTTTCATTATGGGCAGAAACTATGATTGAGTTTTTGACCCTCTTAGAGTTAGAATTTGACCAAAAAGTCTTCTGGAAGATTGT
>JANZLD010000001.1:36041641-36057797 GCA_026413575.1 Erythroxylum carthagenense | reverse complement strand
CTTAGTTCTTCTCCCAACCGATGATTATTTCATTACATTTTCATATTATTTTTTATTTAACTGTCATGTTAAATTTTACCCTGCGTATAAATTCACTGGGTACTTTCACTGCGCATTTGTGCAGTGTTAACATGCTAGTAACTCAATTTGAGTGTTGGGTATTTAATTCCAAATATAAATATTATAGAATGTTATAAAATCCAATAAATTTGAAACACTACGGACGATTTGGAATCGGCCGTGGGCTGTGGGCTGTGGGCTGTGGGACAGAACAACACAGCTTTTATTTGTTCGACGAAAATGGGAGGGGAATGAATGGCAGTCTTCTTTAGCCGGACAGACTTCTTTTCTTTACACTTTTCTGAGAGACAGAGCGAGCTTTGATTCGTTGCAGAGATGGTGAACTACATGCTCATGATCGCCGCCGACCTCGAGAATCTCACCAACCTTCAGCCTCTTGGCGGCTGTGACGATCCTACCTTCTCCTATCTCTTCAAGGTCTTTCTATGTCTCTCACTTCTGATTCACCAACTCTTTCCTTTTCGTTGTTGTCTCTATTTGCTTTTCTTTTGGCTTCTAATGCAGTTTCTTGTAGATCCCTGCACGCACTTCATTGGGGTTTTTCCCTATCTCTACTCTGCTGATGACTGTGGCATTTGCTTTTTTATTTGTTTCTATCTCTGGTTTAATTTGGATGGAAATGGTAGGTGAAATGCGGAAGGTGTGGAGAGCTGAGCCAGAAGGAAACCTGTGTTTCGTTGAATGAGACTATTCCTCTTTCAGCGGGGAAAGGAACGACTAATCTGGTTCAGAAGGTAATCTCTATTGCACATTCTGCCTTTCTGTCCTTTCATATTTATGCATTTATGCCAATATAAATGTGTGCTGTAGTTTTCTTGGCGCAGTGGTTATTATAGTGACTTCGTTGGTAGTGTTGGTTTTTAGGTAAACTCGAAACAAATAAAAAGTTGGACCTGTGGATCTGATTGCTCGAATTACTGCCGTTTCTGTTATTTTGGGATTTCTGTAGCGTAAGAAGTATATGTTCTCTTGAATTTGACATGGTTGGTGCAAATTTAGATATCCATTTCTGATCACATTTCTTTCATATTTCTTTCAGAGAAAGCAGCTATTTGGATCTTTGCATGTTTTTGATTATGTGATGAAAGTATAAGATTCAGTTTGGTTTTCTAGCTTAATGTTTTATGTCTGGGTGACTCAATTTCGAGTTCAGTACCCGTGGGGTTAAAACTCAATTTTGTGTTCAGTACTTGTGGGGTTAAATTGTCTCTAACGTATATGAAGTAACTAAAATCTTTGGATTGATTCAAATAATCCAGTTTTTCTGGACAAAGCATCTTTGTTAATACCATAGGTTGGTAGAAGCCAACTGCCGTTTTGCGTTAATGGTGGTGTGATTACAGTGCGTTGATGGTGGTGTGATTACAGTGTGTTGCCACTTTTATTTACCTACCAGTGCATTCTAAATTAATTGATAGAGGACACTCATTTGTTTATGGCTTTATAATATATGCAGTGCAAGTTTTGTGATCGGGAGGGAACTATCACAATGCACCCAGGCAAAGGAAAACCTCTGACACAACAAATCAGTGATACAGGAAAATACGCTCCGTTGATGATGTTTGACTGCAGGGGATATGAACCAGAGAGTTTCATATTCACTGTTGGCTGGAAAGCTGAATCTGTAAGCTTCTCTTCCTAAGCCCAATTCTTCCCTCTCATGTATGTCATAAAGCATTAAAATAAATAAGTTTAATTATTGCAAATTGTTAATTGGACATTTGAAATAATATAGGCATTCTATCAACTGAAATTGCATGACACTATAAGCATAGACACAACTGGTTTGCTTAAGGTTAGGATTATTAGATTTCCCCTAACATGCCAAGGTGAAGAAACGGGCAAGTCCTGATCATGTGTTTCAACTCTGTGGTTCACGACAGCATCTTAGAGTCACCTAGTACGTAAAATTCAGGGAATATTAAAAAAAAATCTCAAATTTATCTCAATGTTGCAATACAAACCCAAAATTTAGAAAGTGGCCTTAAAATATTTAAACTTTCAATTTGTTGCGACAATAGTCTAACAGTGCTGACATGGCATGTTACATAAAATTTTTGTATGTGCAGCGTGTAAAAATTTTCCTGCTAATTAATATTTATTTTATTAATTCTTAAAATATCTGATTCTTTTGGGTCGGAGGGCTGAGCTCTGCGGCTGACAATATTTTCCAGCTCCTTTTTGTTTTGACAAGCTTTTGAAGGACCTGTTTCATGTTCAAGCACTCATTTTCAAGCTCAAAAATTCGTTCCTTTATGTCAGCTACAACCTCAGTTCGATCTTGTGAAAAATCAATCTTGGGGAGTCCAAGGTTTCCACAAGGATTTTGTGAGTTATCAAGATCTTTTGAAACATAAATCTTGGGGGTTCCAAGGTTTCCACAAGGATTTTGTGAGTTATCAAGATTCTCTGAGAAAAAGAACCAGCCAGATACCCATTTACATAGTCGAAGCTGTACAAAGGAGAACTTGGACTATGACTCTTAGTGGCAATCTTGCATTTTGGGTTGCATCTGTGCTGGCTTCAAGTGAAAGCTTCTGACAGTTCATGAGTCTGCAAAGTTGTTGCCTCTTTGAATCTGTCAGCCAAGGATGTGCGTGGATTTGTTAAAAGCAGATACGATATCAACGGGGACTTGCACATTGCAAATGCTTTTAGTTCTTTTTAAGAGCCCATCCAGCGCAGGAAACAGAGGAAACAATTATAAGGATTTACAAAAGAACTTGAAAATAACTTACAATCCGTTCTTTGAAGCTCGTAACTCAGATCTAAAACCAGTTTTGCTTTTGCCATCACCTATTCACAAGAAGAAGAAGAATCAATTCATTAACAAATATTAATTAGCTGGAAAATATTTTACACGTGGGTCATATAAAAAATCAGACGTGATGCCATTAACTTGAAGGCTATCAAATTGACAGCTCGAATATTGTGGCGTCATTGTTTAAATTTTGGGTTAGTGTTAAAAAATTGAGATAAGTTTGAGATTTGTTTTGTAATTTATCTTAAAATTTATCACATTTTTACTTTGGAAAAACTTCGTTCTTTAGAGCAGGTTATATTATTTGTTGTAATTTTATGGCTCTAGATCAGCTTGCACACTTCCGATTAACATCTGAAGATACTTCTCTGCAGTTTATCAGGATGCCCATTAGTTGAATACTGCACCACTGAATGAACTTCTTTTATACTGTTTTTAGTTACTTTTGAGCTCTCCATTTTGTAGCCAATTATTGCCCACTTGTGGGAGTTTCGAGTCCCAATTAGTTGTGTTGCAACTGTTAATTTTTGTTTTGAAATTTGGCCCTATGATGTGCAGCTTGCAGGAACTAAATATGAAAACATTGACTTGTCTGGTGGAGACTTTACTGAATATGATGAGAACGGAAGGTGTCCTGTTATGATATCGAATCTCCGTTCAAAGTTTGAAGGTGTGAAGTAGTATCATTCTCATCTGTGTGACACTTGTTCGTACAGATCTGATAGAGGTGTAAAGCATTTGACTGTTGTATATGGAGGCACAAAAACTGAACCTATGGCTGGATTTATGTGATAACTGATAGTTAGATTTGGATGATGATAAGGGTTATCTGGATGTTTGCTTTCATCTTAGTAGCAAATACCTCTATTAGCCAATTGTGTTCTGTTGTCATACTTTTGTTTCTTGTTTCTGCTCGTGGTTCTGTTCGTAACAGTGCGTCAAGTGGATTCACGATCTTTGCTAAAGGATGCCAATGAATGGACTCTTTCAAACACGTAGAGAAAGAACTGAATAGTGGGGTTCTAGGAATGGTGACATCAGGAATCCTTTGTGAGTAAGGCATTGAGGATTCCCGTATCCCATTTTCAAGAAATTGCACACCTCCTAGCTTACGGTTTTAAGCCAATTCCGAGGCTTTGACATTTTCAAAATAAAGCTTGTCATTGCCTGAGATACCTGAATAACTGTTTCAAATTGCATGAAGTTACCTGAGTAACTTCATCCTCTCTGGTCTTCGTGGGCTCATTTTACCCTAGAACTGATGAGTCTGGATGTACGTTGGCAGATGAGTACAGCCGAAGGCTGCTATGCTTTCTTAAAAGAATCAAGTTAATTAAGGGGTTGTTTGGTTCTATTTTTATTTTTTTGTTGATATTTTTTGTTTCTATTTTTTATATTTTTTTTCTTAAAAAAACGAATACTTGTTTAGTTGAGATTTGTAATATGAAAACTGAAAACAAAAAGTATGTTTGATTGAGATTTGTAATAAAAATTAAAAACAAAAACATGTTTAGTTTTATTATCATGTTTATATATTTTTTTGTAATTATACTCTTATAAGTAATAATTATAATATAATACATTATATTTTAAATTAATTAATTATCATTATAGCTAAAATTAAATATATGCAAATCAAATATTATTAAAAAATTACACATCAATTGTATTTAATAAAATTACATAAATTAGAAATTGTATTGTAATTTTAATTAATAAAATATGTCCATCATATTATAATTCTTGAAAACATAATAGTGCTATCATTTACGAAAAGAAACATAAATTAATTAGAAATAATATAATCACTTTACATTTGTCTAGCAATTTTATCTCGCTTCTAAGACATATCTTGAAGTTGTGCTGGAGTGATATTATACCCCACTTGAGAACTTGCATCTTCATTTTCACTTTCCTTAATTAGTTAAACAATTCATGTGGATCTTGTGGTCTTCTTCTGCCTCTATAATCTCGCAAGTGATATCTTTCACCTCGATATAGTAAAAAAAATCCAGAAATATTAATGTAGCCCGAGTCAACCAAATAGTACTTATCTAACATAGAAAGAACATACTATTAATAAAAGGATATTAAAAATGAATCATCATTACTATGTTTATTTAAAATAATATAATACCTTGTGGAGCATAGGAAATTGATTCGCTAGATTTGTCATTATTTCCAAAATAACTCGAGAGTCATTTGCAGTATCTTTCTATCCAACTATTACATATGTAAGACGCATGTCAAATGAGCAACAACACATAATATTTTGGGTTAAATTAATTCTTTTGCCCCTGTATGGTATTTATTCATCGGTTAGAACATGTGCATCAATATGTATACCATCTATTGCTCCTATACAATCCTAAAAATTAAAAAAAATATTAAAATGATTTCTAATCATAAGGACATATTTAAAATAGTAATTAATCATATGAATGTACTTAAAAATATGGAAAGAATTTTGAATTATATTAAATCTCAGGAAGTATATTAGTAAAAGATGGTAGAGTAATGACTCTTTTTGCAAGACGATTAACTGCATATAAAACTTTTATAAAGTACTTTAAAATTGTCTAGGTCGAATGTTGAAAGTGTTCTGCATTGAGTCCAATTGTCTCATTATGCCTATAGTCATCAATAAAATTGCTACTTGTTCCTCTATAGTCAAATGATTTGTTGCCTTCAAGCCTCTTAAACTCTTCAACTCTTCAACTCATCACATAAACTTAAGAAGATTTTCTTTCTCATTCTTAAGTTTTCATAAATCTTTGTAGGATTCCCATTCAAAAGTTCTAATATCCAATCATGACGTGATAGAGCAGAAGTTCTATATAGTTGCTTTTGTAAATGAAAATATTTGTCCTCTCCCCTAGCTACAGAAATAATGATTACCTTCTTCCGTTGTTCGTCAGAATCAGATTCGAAATCTGATAAGAAATTCATGTATCTACAATGTCAACATTAAATAATTAATAAAATATTTAATCAAGTATATTCAATCAAAAATAGAAAAATATTTATACAAAATATAAACATAAAATTTAGTCAAATATTCATACTAAGCACAAACTTAACATGTTCAAATTTTGAAATAATGCTTAATACAAAAGTGTCAAATAAATAAGAGTTTGATATGCGATAACATGAAAATATAACTAAAGCGACATAATCCAATCCAGCTTCTTTGTTTGTGTTATCTTTAAAAAAAATCCTTATAAAGTGGAGAATCATGCAAAGCCTTCTTTTTTTTTCATATTGCACACCGTCAACACCCAATTCATCTAAAGAATTTAGACATTCCATCATGATGTTAGACTATTGAGATCTATTCTCTGCAATGGATGATGTTTCACTCAATTTTTTTCTAAAGTAAATCATTCTTCCTTTTTGATTATTCACTAAGTATAAGTAAGGCTTTTTCTACAATATTAGAATGTGTCTTCTTTGCACTCTTGTTCTTAGGAGACTTCTTTCTCTTAGACGGAGAACTTTTATCTTGATCTTCTTTTCTATCGTACGAATAATCTTCATCAATATCATTTCTATATTCCGCTTCTGTATTATTTGATGGAGATTTAGTTGAAGGATGTGCATGCACACCAATTGCAGTAGTATCTACAAAAATATGACACAAGTTTAAAATTTTCTTATATCATTTTTTCTTGAATGTATGAGCCATTTTATGCACCTATAATGATGAAAATGATAAATGAGAATGAATATTATATAATATGATATATTAATAAAACAAAATATATATTTTACCTTAAATAGATTTTTCCAACATTCATTTGTAGTATTAACTTCACCAGTAAAAGTGTTGTAACCGATTCCTGTTTCTTTGAGTAAGTTCTTGAAATTCTTCAATCTGACCCTTAATCTATTATACTTATTCTTCAATTGAATATCAGTATACTCGTTATTGAATTTTGTTTGAAGCCCCACTTTAATATTCTTCCAACCAGATTTGGAAAAGGTAGTAGTCGTTCGATTTTCCTTCTTCACTTCTTCAACCATCAAGGAGATTAAATACATCTCTATAGTATGATTCCATCCCATCTTTTTCATTTACTTCCATTCAATCATTGTAATCATTCATATTGTTCAAGCCTTTCATCTCTAAATGTAATAACGTATAAGTAACATCAATCATAATAATTTTTACAAAGTATTAAATTTTAAATATAGTTTAAAATAAACATGTGACAATCATAATAATTCTAAAAAATATTTGGTGTCTAAACTTGTACACAAATCAAAAAAATTTTATATGTGAAAACATGGTAGTAAAACTACTATAATAAATCATTTACACATTCCTTTATTTCAGCTTCAGCTTAAGGTAATAAGCCATTTCAATAGGATTGACAAGCAAATGCATTTAAGTAAGTTTGGATACAAATATATATATATATATATATATCAAATTCAACTAATGTACAAATGCATTTAATGTTTCAGTTCCCCACAGTTATAAGCAACAATAAGCTATGTGAAGACAAGAATAGGCTTCATAATAAATGACGTTATTATGTGAAGACAAGAATAAGATTCACAATAAATGACGTGAAGAACTCACGTTCAAATGAATTTAATGTTTCGATTCTCCACACTTATAAGGAACAATAACTATTACGTGAAGACAAATAACGTGAAGACTAAGCTTCACTATGACTAGGTTGCCATATTAAATGATGTGAAGAGTAGGCTTCAATTTTGTAAGGGATAAAGGCTCTGCTACATTAAATGATGTGAAGACAAGTGCTCCACTCTATATATGTTCCACCCTATGCGTGCTTTACGTGAGGATGAGAAGAAAAAATCTATAGAGACTTTAGGACAAGGAGAAATAATAACGTAAAGTTTAAGAATAAATCAGTTGCAAAGACATGAGGAAGAAGATAGCTGTCTCAGATTTAAAATGACCCAAGGATCAAGAAAAAGGCTATAGCCTTCGATTTTAATAACATTATAGTTGTTCACAGTTTTGTTGGTTCTTTATAAAGAATCAGATAATTCATCATTATGTTTGGTAGCGGAGGTGAAGCAAAAATTGAAAAGCTGAAATACGTTGCACGGAAACTCATTCTACTTGGAAAAATTGATGTTCATAAGAAGAACGAGAGTCCATTATCTTCTTTATCATCACAAAAAATTGAAAAAGATTATTCTCAAAATAGAAGTTCTACATGTTACTTTTAGTAAGTATGGCTACATCTCTTTTTCTTTTTATAGTCTCCATGTCTCTCTCCATTATGCCTAATTTCTCTATTTTGTTATAGGTCTGATGTTATGGACAAGAGAGAAAAGAGAAATCACAGAAACAACAGATATATATGAAAACAAAGCTAGAGATATTGCAACTCCATTGAAGATGCAGAAGACGAAGTCGACATAGTGGAGAGAAAAACCTGATGTTTTGTGAAAAAACGTTTATGAAAACTTGTTTTAAAAAATCACGAAAGTGTTATTTTCACATTGTCGTAAAATAGTTGCCATTTTTTATTTTTAAAAACAAAATATACAAACATGTTTAACTAAACAAGATTTTAAGAGTTTTTTTTAATTTACAAAAACTAGAACAAAAAACCTAAAAAAACAAAAACAAATAACCCCTAAATTAACTTCAAGTGATAGACAATCTAAATAAATAAACAAATTAAATAGGAAAATAGTAGGAAAAATTTTAGAATTGATAGTGGTCAAAACCTCAAGATAACTCTTCAAAGTTTTATTACCTAATCTATTTAAATGGATACAAACCAAAATGTTACATATAATCTTCAAGAAATTTTACAAGAGCTCACCTTTTAACAACCATCACAATTCAACAATCCTTGCAAAAGTAAGACACTATCTTAATATATCTCACAACTATATTATAACATAATTATGTGTTAAATAATATTAAATGGGGCAAATGTGTACACCAAATACAATTTGTAAATGTATGTATAGCTATGTTCCTTTTATGTGTAACTTATCAATAAGAGTGGAATTAACTTATAACATAAGTCTCAAATGTCCTATTGCACCATACTACTTATTGATATATTGACATCTTAAAGAGATAATGGAGTACATAATAGGATACAAGTCTTGGCCAAATCCACTCACTAACGCAGCTAGCGTGCTTTGATATCCATCTCGGCATCTGCAAACATTATATTGTTTCTTTCTCGCCAGATATAATATATAATCATTCCAAAACTGATCCTAAATGGTTTCTTATTTACTTTATGCTTCATTCTAAGTTCAATTATTCTTAGCTATTCCTTGGTTGTACGTTGTAGATTAAATAACCTCAGAAAGCCATTACACATTACTTAAGAGAAAGAGCACTCAAAGAATAAGTGACCATAATTCTCCTGTGATTCTCCATATACCACACACTCTAGATAGTCAATCAAGAGTTTAATTATGTCTCTTATAGCAAGTCTTTGAGATATTACTATCTAAAGTAAGAATGAATGCTGAGTAAGATGAGTGCCAAAAACCAATTCAAACTGATGCATTCTTATAAAAGGTTCCATTGATAGCTTCTTACAAAAGTCGTTAGTGAATTTTAAGGTTTGATCTTGTGCCCAATGTATGCAGTCAGAAGAATAATCAAATAGAATTTGAAAATATTTTGAAAGCTAGTGTCATTGGAATCTGTTACAGTTGACAAAAGATAGAACTCTTCTTAGGATTAAAACTTATCCCTAAAACTTCTTTAAAGGTCTCTAATGATCTAATGAGCAAGTTGATTGATTTATAGTATACTCCATATAGCATTAAAATATTATAAACAAATAGTAGCTAAGAAAATTGGAGTTTAATGCATCTATAATGAAACTTGAAAGCAAGAGTTTTTATAATGTTCAGTGAAGTGCTTCTACACAGGATCTCTCTATCATGATTACAAAGAGACAGGGAGACAATGGGTCACTTTACATCAACCCCTGAGCTACTTTGAAGAGATCTAAAGACTCGCCATTAACCATTACTACAAACAACACTGAGAGATTTATGCTTTTATACAACATATAAATATACAAGGATATCCAAGGGCAAGAAGATAATTCAAAATGAAATCCCAATTAACAGAATCAAATGCTTTAGTGAAATCAAATTTTAAAGCATAACTTTTGATTAATTTGTTAGAGGAATACCCTTTAAAGAGCTCTTTTGTAAGGATAATATTGTCACCAATCCTTCTACCACCAATATAGGCACCTTGACAAGGATTGATGTAGTCATGAAGTGTATTATTTAGTCTATTTGTAGTTATTTTAGAAATTATATAGATTATATTACAATAAGAAATGGGTTTATAATCATAGAGGCTAGTAGGGTTGGAGACCTTAGGGACAGAGCATATGTAAGTTTTGTTCAATTCAGCTAGTAGCTTACTAGTTTAAAGAACTCAAGGACTACTTTAGTTACCATAATTCTAGTTTGGTTCTGTGTGGCTTACAAATATCTAACATTGAAGCCATCAAGTCCAGGTGCTTTATTTAGATGAAAGGAGAATAAAATAGACTTGATCTCTTCTTGGTTGACTTCCTTTAATAGAGAGGTGGTGTGATGGGGGAGGGGGGATAGAGAACCTTTGAGGGAATAGATGAGATCAATAAGAAGTGCTTTGGCATCACTGCTTATTCATAAGTTGCCATTAAAGTGATTCTGAGCAATTTCCTTGAGTTTATAATGATCATTGACTAAGTTCCCCTTGGAATCTCTTAATGAGAAAATCCTTCCTTTATTTCTACTTTCTTGAATTAAATTTTGGAAGAATTTTTAGTTTTTGTCTCCTTCCTTTAACCACATGATCCCAGATTTCTGCCTCAATTATTAATTATAAGTTTCCAAGATCTTTTAATGTCTTCTTCACTTTGAAGCTTCCTTGGCTTTAAGTGCATGTTTATATAGATCCCTTTTAAGAGCATCCTGAGCTGAATTAAGAGCCTCAAATGTTTCATTTTCATCATGCAGAAGAGGATCTACATTATTCTTTAGTAGCTTCTTACATTCTTCTTTAATCCCTTTAGCATTTCAAGACATTTAAAACCATGGAACCTTTGTAATGTATGCCCAATCATTTGTCTACCACCTATCTGAAGTGAGGAAATTGAAGAACAAAGTTGAAGAATTTAAAAGGGGCCTTTCTTTTTGCTGGTTTAATTCAATTTTTAGTAGGAGTATGAAATGATATTAGTATGTTACCAAAGTGAGTATAGCTCTAGGGATAAGAGTTGAGCCAATATCCATTTACTAGACACCTATCTAAATTCATTTAATTGAATCTACCCCCACTTTGTCAATTGGTCAATGTATAAAGTGAAACCTATAAATCTAAGATCCATTAAACCCAAAGTAGAGGTGAGGATGGATAGTTCATGGAATCTAGTAGGAGCACGTCTCAAAGTGCTTTCTATTTTAAAAGGGTATAAAGTGAAATTATGGTCTCCCACTAGTATCCAAAGGGTATTCATATTATCACTAATTCTCTATAAATCAGCACAAAGATTAAGTATTTGAAATTGCCAATTTCAAGTATAGATAACAATTTTGATGAAAGGTAATTTGAATCCTTTAACAACAATTCGCAATGCACAATGATTTGAGTTGCTCCATCTTTCTAGTTGTATTTAAGAGGGACGAAAAGTCACAGTTAAGCTACCATTAGGGTGGTACGAGTGATTTCTTATAGTAATCCACTGTTTTTACAAAAACCAAAGTTCCTTTTTATAGAATCTTATTTTATTTAGGTATTAATGAGACCCAAAAAATATGGCCTTGTTTGCATAAAAATGCGTTTTAAGTTCCCTAAGCTTATATAGGAAATTTAACCCTCTAATGTTCTATATTATATGATCCATCAATATTTTCTAGTTTTGCCTTTCTTCCTCCTTGTTTTGTGTTTCCTAGAACTAGGATCAAGGTAGTTTCTACCTTAATCAAAGTACATAATGATACATCAACCAAATATGATGAGTTAAAACTTATCTCACCATCTATTTCTTGTATTGCTTTCCCTTTCAGGCATGGAGTTAGCTCTTCTTACATGTTCCTTTGTATCTTCCTTTTTATTCCTAAAGAGTCTTGTACACAAGCATCCATTATGGAATTTACTTTAAGATGTCCCTTATTTCTTGTATTCCTTTGAGAAGTATTATCTACCATATTGTCTTTTAACGGGATAAGCTTTACTAAAGTTTCCCTTTGTGACAATGGATCCCTTTATTTTTGGAGCCAATATAGTCTTTAGTTGCCAAACTATTACCAAGCTTTTTTTTAGCTGTTATAATAGGAAAACTTTATTAAGTCCTTCACGTAATATCCTGGCTCCTAAAATTGTTAAGAGATTAGCTGTTAGATTAAGTCACATGAGTTATTTCATTTAAGAATTTATGAGATGCATTTCATTTACATGCATAATATTCGTATAGATATATGAATCATGATTTAGAAAACATTAAAAGAGAGTATATGTAAACAATTGACATATTTCGGGGTATGGAATGAAAATGAATATGCATTACCAATGTTTTGCATTTTGATTTACCAATAATGTAACATCTCGTTACCTATGTTAAGGCTAAAATAGTAACTGTGAGAGATTTAGTGAGAGCTTAGAAATGCATTTTTCATGCTCATACATAATATAACATATGCATACAAGTGAATAGTGAAATGTTTCACATTAAAATGGCTATGCATGCATTCATTGACATTCCGGGTATAATTGTTTCTAAAAGGTGATTGTTATTGAGAATTATATTTTGTTTGTATTGAAAATTAATTTGCAAAATGTAATTGTTGATTTAGAATTTCAGAGAATTTTAAGAAAATTTCTGAAATAATTGGGGTAATTTTTGGACTAGGAAAAATGCTAAGTGGCAAGACAAATGATAAATGGTAGTAGAATTTACTATCAAATGGAAATGGAAAATTTGATAAATAACTTTAGGATTTATTGACAAGTGTCAATGAAATTGGGAGACAATTAGAATAGAAATTGGATTTAGGTTGTAAGAATTAGACATGTGGCAAGTGATATATGTCACTTGCCAAACAATGTCTTAGGTCCACTAAAACTTTTAAAGCCCCTTTTTGTTGCCTTCCACGTTGCTTTTCATTCAAAAGTCCATTTGGTGTTATTTTGCTCTCCCCATCTTCCTCTTCGTGGTTCTCTTTTCCTCCTCTTCTTCATTTTGTTTTCTTCATTCTCTACCACCTCAACTTTGAAGATCACACTTTCCTTCATTTACTACTAGCATATTTGCTATCTTCTTCCTCATTGCAGCAGAAAGCCTACCTTTACCTCCTTTAGAAGATGAAGAACGTGGGATGCTTGGGAGCTAGGGTTGAGTGAGATTTTGAAAAGTTGGAAGCCAAACCAAGTAAGTTATGCTTTAAATATCATGGATATGGTTAAATTAAGCTAGAATGATGAGTAAATTGAGATTTGATGACTTGGTTATGCAATGTTTATGTATGTGCCATGGGTGATGAAAAATTTATGTACATGTCTTGTTTTTGGATATGTAGGATGAGTAATAATTCATGTAATGGTATAGAGAAGTTTTGAGGTTGACTGATCATCAAAGTGAAGTTTGGAAGAGGGTAGAAAATTGCTTATGAATGGATATATATATATATGCTATGTTTTTGGTTAATGATCAATTAAATATCATGATTTGTTTGTGAGTGATTTATTTAGTTGAATTGGGTAGAGAATGATGAGGAAATGAAATGGAAGAGATAATCTAGGTATAAGATGAGTTAGATGTAAAATATTGAAAGTTTGAAGATCTGGAAAATGTTTACAGAAAAATTTCCACTAATATGCTTCTGTGTTTTAGCCATAACTTGTTCTGTAGTTATCCAAATGAGTTAATTCTTAATTTGGATTAAACTAGAGACATATGGCTACCTTTTTTATGAGACAGCAAATTTAAATTCTACTTTTAAGAGTCTCAAATTTTGATGTGAAAATGAGAACTGGATGTAGCAAAATTGTGGATGAATGTATATGTTTATGTTCTAATTTGCATGTTAATGAACAAATAGGGAATATGAATTGGGTATGGATGATGTTGAGCTAAGCTTGAGGTATACATGAAGTAGTCATCAACTTGAAATGATGAATTTTGAATGTGAAGTGCTTGATACTTAGGAATAAGATATGTTCTGGAAAAAAAAGGATAGAAATTTTGAATGATGAGATATAGTTGAATGTGATGAATCATTTGAGTAGAGATTAGAAGATTTAATGAAACAAAGTTGGTGTTTGAATTGATATGAAGGGGTATTACACTAGAAGAGGTAAATTTGAGAAGATTATGGGTGAATATGATGTTAGAATAGATGTAGGAAGCATTGGAGAGGCTTTGGAGGGGCTTGGGTATCCCTTATGTCTGTTAGACAGACTTTAGGTCTGTTAAACGGGCCTTCTCGTGTCTAAAATGACCCCCAACCTCGTGTATGTCCGTTAGGCGGACTTGTATGTCTGTTAAACTGACATACACTGTACACACATGGAGATTTGCATTTTTGACCCTCTAAATGGAACAATCTCACTTTATGATCTTCATAAAAGTTGTAGATGTAGAAGTTCTCTTTCAAACCGTCAAAGAATGACCTCAATCCAAGATTTTGAGAGAAAGTTATGCCAATTGTCCCAAGATAGGTACAGTATAATTGAGGATATAAACATGTTCGATTCTTTTGGACATAACTTCATCTTCCGACCTCCAAATGAAGTGATTCTTGAACCAATAGTTTTAACAGACATATTTCTATCTCTCCATAACAATTTCTAGCATTATGAATTGATTTGAAAAAGTTTGATTGAAGGAAAGTGAGGGATTCTGTTGAAATAGTATGAACTAGTATGATTTCATTGAGCATGTTTAGGTATTTCGGTTATATCTTGATCTATAGACACCCAAATGAGATGAAT
Organism: Erythroxylum carthagenense; assembly: GCA_026413575.1. Lineage (NCBI taxonomy): Eukaryota > Viridiplantae > Streptophyta > Magnoliopsida > Malpighiales > Erythroxylaceae > Erythroxylum > Erythroxylum carthagenense. Next base: position 36,042,999 of record JANZLD010000001.1, on the reverse strand, counting down.
TTTGATTTAAAGTAAACTTGGGAAATAGGACTACAATTTACATATGGAAATATAATTTTGATACGGTTTCTAAGACCTTCAATTTTTGGATGGAAAGTGAGTATAGTGTACTATTTCAATATAAGAACAGTAGATCTTAAATATAGTTTTGGAAAAAAAAATTGAAAGTGATACAATGAGTTATGAATTGTGTTTTCAATGGTTTTATTGAGACATAAACCTAAGTATAAATTATACTTAGTTGAGTTTTGTTATGGGATTGATTTGGTGAAGAAACTAATGGATAAATACCCAGGATTGTCATGAACATGCATTGTACATATTTCATTACTTACTATTAAGTCAAAAAGACTTTACGAATAATAATTTTGTTGAAAATCAAATAATAATAATGTTTGAAATAAATGAACTGTTTTGATGAGTATGTTAAGCATGCAGTAAAAACGCAGAAGAAGTGGCGAAACATAGAAGAAGTATCGAAAACACAAAAGAAGTGGCAAAACACAGAAAAAGTGACGAAAACACAAAAAAAGTTGCGAAACAAAGAAGAAGTTTAAAAACACAGAAGGAGTTCGAAAACACAGAAGAAGTTTGAAAATACAGAAGAAGTTCGAAAACACAGAAGAAGGTCAAAAACACAGAAGAAGTTTGAAAAATACAGAAGAAGTTCGAAAAATAAATAAGAAGTTCGAAAACACAGAAGAAGTTTGAAAACATAGAAGAAGTTAAAAAAATACAGAAGAAGTTTGAAAATATAGAAGAAGTTCGAAAATATAGAAGAAGTGGTGAAACACAGAAGAGGTTTGAAAATACAGAAGAAGCAGTTTGAGTTAGTTACAAAACTTAACTGAATAACAGTTTCTGCAAGAAGTAAGAAGTAGTTATCAAGAAACTAGAAGCGGTTGGAGATTTAGGCTATAAATACTAGTCGTAGTTGAAGACTGAACAATTTTTAATCTTTAGCTTCTAAATTATTATTTGCAAAAATTCTGTATTCAAAGTGCGATACAAGAGAGCAAACTCTACTGTAACAAAAAGCTCACAATATCTTTCTAATGAGAGAAAGAAAAGGTTAAGAGCCTGGAGAGGCTAAGATAACAGAAAGAATACTCAGTATAAGAGACCTGAAGAGGCTCTGGAAGGGAGGAAAATATACTTGTAAATTTGTCGAAGTATAGTGAAAATTCATAAGGATTATGAGGACTGGATATAGCCCAAGGTTTAGGATGAACCAGTATAAAAATTGCAGTGTCTAACTTCTAACTCTTTACTCTTGATTAATCTTGTTCTTATACAAGTATATAGAAGTTATTTGCGATTTAACTACGTAACTATTTGATATTCTTTTAATACTTGAA